>OY757256.1:5415670-5581657 GCA_963584085.1 Pyrausta aurata | reverse complement strand
AAAGCTTATGTGAGAGTAAACTTTTAAAAAGAATACATACCTAAACTGTTAAAAATTAATGACCTGACTGCGTTCAATCTCACAAAATCTACGTTAAACAGATGTTTTTAGTTTTACCTACTTATTGAGTACCTAACTACTGATTCGCTTTGATTCATTGGATATGCACTATGTAAGATTACACCTTAGAACGTTAAAGTTTTTTGAGTTAAACGACGTCGTAGTTTTAGTTAAAGTTTAATGTTAAAGTTTACAAGTTGTTTGTTAGTTGGTGGCTTACGCTTAACTGGTTATAAGTAATTAAAATAAAATACATTATTGCGGAAAATGCTGACGCGCAAATATGCGAGCGTCGACTTGACCTAAATTATTGTGCGGTTGCTAAACCGTACATGCTCCCGAGGGCGAATAAGATAACGTAGTTAATAAAGTCATAAAGCAATACAAAAAAGCAAAAATAATGAATTGAAATAAATTGTACGTATAGTTACTTAAATAATTTCACACTGCACACACTACACTAAGCACTATTACTGTCACTGAACACTTTTCTTATGACTGGTGACGTAGACTTGTGTATGCGGCTGTAGAGATGAGCTGGGCCCGCGATTGATTCTTGTCCCATTGTTGTTTCGTCGGTAGTGTAAATTTGTTTGCCAGACTCCTGCGTGCGTCGTGTCAGTGGGATCGGAGGTTCAGCAGGTGGGTCATTACGGCTTGGTGTTGGAGAGATAGTTGCAGAGCAACGTGCGTGAAGGCGCCGCCAGATGTAGGTGCCTGCAGCGATCAGTGTCGTGCCGGCCAGTATGTACAGCACGATATATTGGTGTATATCATGTGTGGTCAGGCTGTCTGTGTCCTTTATTATTTCACTGACATCCTTGTTCTTCATTTGTTGCACTTGTTTGTCGACGACGTCCAAGTCCTTTTGAAAATGTTCATAGTCTGACCCATTGATTGTTTCAAGTTGAGCCAATGGTATACTTGTATTAAAGATGTTGTTGATTGGATGTATGTCAACCTTGAGAACAGGTGACTGCACCGTCATAGTGTTAGATTGTTGCGTATGCGAATATATAGTGAAGGTGTCGCTCTTGATGACGCATCCTTCCCCGAGTGCGATGACGCCGGCCTTGCTGACGCGCTCGGCTGCAACCTGATTCTCGCATATGACTCTTATTGTTCGCTGCCCACAGCAGAAAAATAGGTATGTGTTTATTTTATTAAGTTGCGTCCACATGTCTGTACATTTTGTTTCCGAAATTTCACATCTATCTGTTTCTTTTATCTTGATGCAGAGATTCTCGTCTGACTTTAAGTGATAAATTGGTTGTTGTAGAGGACACATTAGAATTTTGTAGTTGTATGGTATACATGATCGTAGTTCCATTTCTGTCAAAGGTATGTAAGCATCTTTCTTTAAGTTTATGGCGATATGATCAGCGAATGGTCTTATTTTCTTCACCATATCATCTTCAGTTTCTCGTGGAATCGCTATTAAGTTGTAAATCTCATAGTTATCTCGTGATACGAGGGGTATTTTGATCTCGAAAATGAAGAAGTTTTTAGTCATTCTTGCTCTTACTTTCAGCAAATGGTATAGTGTTCTCAACTCAGTCTGTATGTTTTCGATCGGTAAGGTTAGATCACTTGAAAGGTGTCCTGAAATTGTATTCAGCTCCGTAGTTAATTGTTTAGGACTTAGTAGATTAATGTCCAACTTTCCATAATGGATGTCTGTTATCGTGTCCAGAAGTGTATCTTGAAGTAGTTTTAAATTCTCTAAAATGTTGTTAGCTATGATAGATGTAAGTGTAAAATCATTCATTTTCTGCATCGTCTTCACTTCAGCTGCCACTGTGTTCACAGCCTTATCAAGCTCGATGAGGTGTTGATTGTACATTTTATGCTGTCGATCGATGGTTTGTTCTACTCGTTTTAGTAAATTATTTTCGGCTTCAATAAGTGAGGTTTGGTTTTTCCAGAGCTGGACAAGGTTCTTTTCGTTTTCTCTTATTGTTTTTATATCGGCTTCGTATTTATCAGCAAATTCTTGATCAAGTAAACCAAAAAGACTGTTTGCTACAGAACCAATGCCGTTGATGAGCCCCCGACGTCGGCGCCTTGAGTTTGTTGTTTGCTGACTAAGGAGCATATCATTGTTGTAGTTTAACTCAGTATAAGCGTGACGTAGTTGCAACATGATGACGTCGCACTGGTTACGTAAATGTTTGACTGAAGTGGCGCATGTGTCTTCTAAGCTTGTGATATAGTGTTGGAATGTCTGTATGCCGTGCCAATACGGATCCATATCATAATACACGACCAGTTTCCATTCATCGCGCATAAGATGCATATCTGTCATTTTGTCAAAGTATAGACTTTGGTTACTGTTTATGTAAGTAAGGCTGTAGTTACATTCGGCTGGAGTTATGATTGTAAAAAGTGATAAGATGATCCATATTAAATTACATGATCTCTTGATGAAGTTGCATGTTGTTTTCTTGTTTGTATGTTTGTTTGTAGGTTGCTTGTTTTCATCGTTCAGAGCTTCATTTGATTGTTTGGCAGGGTTTTCTTTGTTTTCAGGTTTTGACACAGGTAATATTGATAGTTTTGTAATGGGGCGTTTCATTGTCCCATTTTTTGTTTTGATGGTGACCACTCTGACATGGCCATCTTTCCCTGGATGTAGTTCGATCACTCTTCCCAAGGCCCATTTTCCAGGTGGTAAATTGGCGTCGTGAATTATCACGACGTCATCGATATTCATGTTTTCTTTGGTTTGCTGCCACTTACTGCGTGGTGATAGTTGAGATAAATACTCCGCCTGCCACCTCTTCCAGATGTCTCTGTAGATTTTCTGTACTAGTTGCCATCGTGTTCGTTCATCAGTTTCCGTTTCAATAATAGTTAGTGTAGGGCCACTTGAAAGAAAATGTGCTGGTGTCAGATAATCAAAATCTTCCGGGTCTTCGTTAAGTGGTAACAAAGGTCGGCTGTTGAGGCAGGCTTCGAGTTGAGCTAGTAGTGTTGAGTGTTCTTCATATGTTAGCTTCTGTTCACCAATGACGCGGCGGAGGTGGTACTTTAGGCTTTTTACGGCAGCCTCCCAAAGTCCTCCTGCGCTCGGCCATGACGGGGCGTTGAAGTGCCATTGTATGTGCATGTCTGTTATTGCTGTGAAGAATTCTGGATCGAGCAGCTCTGTTAAATTGATAAATTCTTGCTTCAATACGTTGTTGGCTCCGACAAAGTTCGTGCCGTTATCACTATACATGTGTTGCGGAGCTCCTCGTCTGGCAGCGAACCGTTTCAAAGCTGATAGAAATGATGATGAGCTGAGGTCCGAGACCACTTCTAGGTGCACTGCCTTCGTCACCATACATACGAAGACAGCTATGTAACCTCTTGTTGTTTTTACGCCTCGGCCTTTGTTCGTTTTCACATCGATGTATCCAGTATAATCAACTCCCGTGTGATGAAACGGTCTTGAAGGATTACATCTTGCTTCGGGCAGGTCACCCATCAGCTGTTGTTGTTTCATTGGATTTTGTTTTCGACAAGTCACGCAGTTATGAAGTCGTTTTTTGACAGCCCTGATGCCACCGACGATCCAATATTGTTTTCTTATGTTTGCAGTCGTGAGGCGGGCTCCTCCATGAAATGTTATCTTGTGCGCTTGATCGATGAGAAGATCAGTGAAGTGACTTTTGTGTGGAATGATGATAGGGTGTTTTTGATTTTCATGGATGTTGGCGTTGCTGATACGTCCTCCCATTTTGAGAAGTCCATCTTTGTCCAAAAAGGGATTCAAAGGTAAGAGTTTGCTTTTTCGATCCAGTTCTTTCCTTTGTTCCAGGTTTGATATTTCGTCTTCAAATGAGGTAAGTTGAATATGTTTAATTATTATGTTTCTTGCTTTTGATAGTTCCGGTATAGTTAGGTATTGCGGCCGATGTGTGTCACGCGATGCCATTCTAAGTATCCATGCGACGACTCGTGTAACTCGACCCAGGCAGCTGTTTCGCGTAATTATGTCGTCAATGACGTCAGATCTGTGACGTTTTGTAGTGACGTTTGTTTGCAGTTGTTTATCCGTTTTAGTTTCTTCGTTCGTTTCGTAACTAATCTTGTTATTTTTTGTTTCAGGTTGATACGTTTGCAGCCAATGGGGTCCGTGCCACCATAGGGGATGTTCTTTTAGCTGAGTTGGCGTTATACCTCGGCTGGCGCAGTCAGCCGGGTTTTCTGACGATTTAACGTAGTTCCAGCAGTGCGCCGGCATTGTAGTCACAATTTTCTTGACTTTGTTGAATACGAATGTTTTCCAGCGGCTATGATCACTGTGTAACCACCCTAGTACAGCAGTGGAGTCAGACCAGCCGTATAAGGTGATTTTGTGGTTAGGTAAGCATTCTTGAACCTTTTTCATAAGTGTTGCGAGTAGCAAGGCGGCACATAGTTCGAGTCTCGGAAGTGAAATTGTTTTCTTCGCAGGTACGAGTCTTGATTTGGCGGCCACCATGACTACTGCGTTTCGTTCGACTTGGCAATAAATTACACAAGCGTAAGCGTTTTCGGAGGAATCGCAAAATCCATATAATTTTATTTCGTCATGTTTCTTTACTTGTAACCATCTCGGTATTTGTATAGCGTTTATTTCAGTGAGCTGATCTTTAGTTTTCGTCCATTCCTTTCTTATGTTTTCAGTTATGTCAGCGTCCCAGTTTAATTTTTCTTGCCATACTTGTTGAAATAATAGTTTTAGTTTTGTTGTTACAGGGCATAACCAACCCAGTGGATCGAAAATTTTTGATATTTCCGATAGTAACAACCGTTTTGTGACTCGTTCAGTAGAATTAGTATCAATTGTTATTTGAAAAGTAAAGTTGTCTTCCTTAGGATTCCATCTCAGCCCCAATGTTTTTGTCGATTCTTGGTGTCTAAAATGGAATGCTTCTTGTTTATTGTTTTCAGGGTTGTCACTTAGTAGTTCAGGGTTGTTAGATGACCACTTTCGTAAGTTGAACCCACCGGACATAAGGAGGTTTTGAAGGTCTTTTTTGATGTGTGTTGCGGTTTCAAGGTCATCGCATGTGTATAGTAGGTCATCCATGTAGAATGATGTTTCTATGATGGCTGCGGCTTCAGGGAAGCGATTTCTTTCGTCGTTCGCTAGTTGTTTTAACGTCATCATAGCTAGAAACGGAGCCGCTTTAGTTCCATAGGTCACGGTTGTTAGTGCGTACTCCTTTACAATCTGATCAGGTGACTCTCTCCATAAGATTTTTTGATATTTCTGATCTTCTTCGTTGACCAAGACTTGCCGGAACATTTTTTCGATGTCAGCAGTAATTGCAATCTTGTAGAGCCTCCATTTAAGGATTATAGATTGAAGGTCTGTTTGTAAGTTTGGGCCGCGGTACATCAAATCGTTTAGACTTTTTCCTGAAGTTGTCTTTGCGGAAGCGTTAAAAACAACACGCAGGGCCGTTGTTGATGACTCGGCGCGTTGCACACAGTGGTGTGGCAAATAATAGTTCGGTTTCGTGTTGCTTTCACAAGGTCGCATGTGATTTAGCTCTTCATATTCTTTTATAAATAGCTTGTAATCGTTCTCTATGTTTTCGAATTTTCTGAATTTTTGTTCTAGATGGTGAAACTGCGCTGCAGCTTTGTTTCTTGATTCTCCTAGTTGTTCGTTGATGTCAGGGTGTAAGGGCAGCCGTACTACATAACGACCATCTTCCTGACGTTTTGTTGTTGTTTGATATTGTTGTATACACTTAAGATCTTCGGCAGACATCTGAGAGTTTTCTGCGATATCTTCTATCGTCCAGAATCTACTGATTTCATCCAAATTGTTTAAAACGACGTTACAATGGAATGATCTTATATTGCCACACAGAATCCAGCCAAGAAGAGATTGCTGTGCAATAGGGTGTGCCTCCTCTCCTTTCACTATTCCTCCTAGTATGATGTTTGAGTAATTATCAGCCCCAAATAGGATGTCTACGGGACGGCTGATGTTAAACTCTGGATCTGCTAGTTGAAGACCTTCCAGATGAATCCAGTTTGATGGCGTTGCAAATGATCGGTTTGGTAGGTTGTTTGTTAAGTTGTGCATTACATAGACGTCTGTGTTGAAAGTGTGATAATTAACTGTAGACGTGCAGGTAATAGTTATTGAACCCTTACAGTTATTTTCTCTTGCTCCGACCCCGAAAATTACTCCGGCAGTTTTATGTCGAGGCAACTCGAGCATCTGAGCGGCGTTTTCGGTAATTAGTGAGACTTGCGACCCCTGATCAATAAGCGCTCGTAGAATGATTTCTGAACCGTCGTTAGTCTTGACCTTGACTTGAGCGGTTGCCAAAAGTGTTTCTGATATGTCTTCCATAGAAGCATGGTTGTTCGAAGTCGATGCGTTTTCGTTGCTAGTTTTTTCTGTCTTGTTGTTTGGTGGTTTGTTAAAATGTGTGTCTTGATGAAGCAGCGTATGATGTTGTTCATTACATTGCCTGCATCTTTTCTCAGATTTGCATTGCTTGCCCTTGTGATCGAACAAACAGTTTCGACATAAGTTATGTTTCGCAATCAATTTCCTGCGATCGAACAAATGTAATTTGATAAACTCGTTGCAGTGAAATAGTCCATGTTCATTGTTGCAGAGTGGGCATTTTACGTAGCTTGGAATGTTGTTTGGTGTCACGTGTTTGAATGTTGAGTTATTTGGAGAGTCATTATAAGTTTTCGGTTTTAAGTTGAAATTCTGATTAGCACTGAATGCTTTGTAAGTAGGCTGGAACTTGGTGTTTGATGGACCACGTTGTTGGTGATCAGTCATTGATCGCTCTTGTTTACGACGCGAGCTCTCTAAAGATGTAAATTTCGTTTCTAAGAACTGTAAAAACTCGGTTAGGCTTGGCAGCTCTCTTGGTTGTTTAAGACTTTCCACATAATCGTTGTAGGTGTCCGTATCCAATTTCTGTGCTAGGAGGTGCACTAAAATAGGATCCCATGTTGAAATGTCAACGCCAAGGTTCTTTATGGCGTTGAGACATTCGTTCGTTGTATCATGCATTCTCTTGATAGGTATAGCTGTTTGGTACTGTATAGTTGGTAAGTTTAACATTGTATTCAGATGTGAGGAGAAAATAAGCTTCTTGTTGTTGTATCTATTATTTAGTATTTCCCAGCAAATGTTGTAATTGTCTGAACTAATCGCTAGGTGTTGAATAAGTTTTTCGGCCTCACCCCTGACCTTAGATTTAAGAAATTGCATTTTCTGTGCTTTCGATAAAGTTGAGTTGGTATGGATGGTTTCGACAAATAAGTCTTTAAATGACGTCCATTGTTGGTAGGTGCCACTAAAGGTTGGCAGTTCCATTATAGGTGTTGATTTCTCTTTATGTGACGTAGTCCACATTTTGGTGTTAAGTGCTTTCTTCATTGAGTTATATTGTCGTTCGTATTTTTCAAACTGTTGTTCGTATTCTTCTTGTTCACATATCACTTCACTGTCAAGCTCCCAGTGAAGTGAATCAATTGTTTTCCACCTTGATTCCATGTTCCTTAAAGTGTCTTCAAATTCCCACTTGTCTTTGATTTCGTCCAAGTCGATAGCAGCGAGCGTCCTCGAAAACGCCTTGAAGTTACTACGTTGCCTACGTAGCATCTCCTCTGCTCGACTTGCGTTACCTTGAGAAATAGTTTGGTTCGTTGCTAGGTCAGTATTCGGTTTTGGTTGTTGCTGATAAGCTGTGGAACCTTCACTAGTCGTGCCAGGCTCACTTGTTTGGATTGCAGGATTCTGCGGTGCCCTTCCTCTTGTTTGTTCGTTTTGTTTTTCTAGCTGTAGAGTAGTCCGCGCTTCGTTGTAGATGCTTTTTGTCCGTTCGTAGTGGTTTTCAGTAAAATAGGTATGGTTCCGCTCGTCAAATGCGCATAGTTGAATGTGATTGGTTTGAAATTCTGCCCAGTACAAATCAAGTGTTTCAATTCGTTTGTTAAAATAGGTTTGTGTCTTACGTTCAGCTGGATCTTTCTTAAAGTTTCGAAGTAGATGCTGCATCGCCTCAATCAGTTGGTTTTGGTTTTGTACTAGATCTTCCATGTTGCTCATGTTGTTGTTAAAGTTGTTGTCGACTGATGCTCACAAAGTGCGTACTTGTACCCTGTATACGATATGTGCGTTCTCGTCTCAATTCAACCGGTGAGACCCGCTGGTGGGAGGCCGGCCGAACCGATTCGCTATCGTAAAAAGGCGCAAGATCACACAGTGCGAAGATGTTATTTTCAGTCTTTGGTGCCGTAGACAGGTGATGGAGTCCACAGGCCACTAGTTGATCCGTGCGTGAAGAAACAGGAAATCCACAAGTTTGTAACACTCGCGAACTCTGGTCCCGCTTACACGGAAGCTCGAAGGACCACTAAGATGTAAGATTACACCTTAGAAAGTTAAAGTTTTTTGAGTTAAACGACGTCGTAGTTTTAGTTAAAGTTTAATGTTAAAGTTTACAAGTTTTTTGTTAGTTGGTGGCTTACGCTTAACTGGTTATAAGTAATTAAAATAAAATACATTATTGCGGAAAATGCTGACGCGCAAATATGCGAGCGTCGACTTGACCTAAATTATTGTGCGGTTGCTAAACCGTACACACTAAAAATTTCGTAAGTAAATAAAATACAGTTTCGTTTTAAGTTTTATTTATTTGGTACCGTAAAAAACATAACATCAGGCACTCGCAACGCAACGCGATTACATCCTAGAATCAGCTAGAAACTAGAAACTTACCTAAATCTTTATTTGTTTTAACTTTCATTCATTGCACTTGCTCAGTTTTTGTACCGATAGGTATGTGAATACAAATCTTATTTCACGATTAAGTTAATGAAAACTAGGATTCTATTATTTATTTTTACATTGGTTTTGAAATAATAATACTCGTACATCTTTATTTATCGGCCGCGATAACATTTAACATGAAAAAATAACGACATGAGAGATTTTTTACAGTCAAAACACGTGCCTATTTTGCACAATAACTTCTTATTTTACGATTGCCGAAGCAAGCACTAGCCAGCCAATGACCAATCTAGCTATCACGACACGAGCACTGGATTTATTACACTGGACATCATGGGATTCACTGTTCATTCACACACGTATGCACTAAATCTATGCTGGAAATGAAGGCGAATAACTGCAGCATTGTGTTGTTGTTGTGCATGTTATCCCTGCCGCGTAAACGTGTAATTGCGCAGTAGTCAACGGGAGGACTCGAGCTCGAGCTGCTCGACCTTCGGCGCGTAGTCCGCGCCCGCAGCAAATCTTAGACCCTCATGTGATAAAGGTGGAGGCCTTCGTTGTGCAGAAACCGCCATATCCAGCGTCTGCGGGCGGTGTTTGGTACTAGGTGCCGCGATGCCGGTGAAAACAATCCAGCACGTCGTTCTCGAAGTGCCACGTCGAGGCGCGGCGCGGCGGGAAGCTTCTTGTTGCCGGTCGCCCGGCCCGGGCTCCGCACGACGCACGGCGCACGTCAGGACGCGCGCGTACACAACTCAATCGAATTTTTGTGGAAGACTGACTCGCGCGCGCGCGCGTCGGTCGCGCGGCGAGCGTGCGGGGGCGGGTGCGGGGGAGCGGCCGCGACACGTGTAGGCAACGCGGCGGCGATTGGCGGCGCGTTTGACATTGCCTACAAAGACCGAGAGCGCCGCTCAGCAACACGCGACACGGGGTGTTTTATTTTAGTATTTTTTTTACATGTTTAGAGGTCATTTTCTCGAAAACTAGCGTATAAAAATATTTTTTTACTTACAAAAAATGTTTCATTTATTTTGCTGAATCTGCCCTTAAAATATTATCACTTAAAACGAGGTGACCTTATATAATAGTCAGAAAGACAATGCTCACTTGTTGTAAGGTTTTGTGGCCGATAGTACTCACACAGTGTTGAGGATGTAAGCGCCGCAGCTGGTGACGACGAGGCAGGGCGCCAGGCTGAAGCGCGGCAGCTGCAGGTCGCACGTGAAGGTGGGCTCGCGCCAGGCGCCGGCGGGCGCGGGCTCCTTGGCCGACAGCAGGTGCGCGCGCCTCACGTCACCGATCAACTCCGCAGACCACAGCTCGGAGAACTCTCGCTTCGCACCCAGCAAGCCTTCGCCCTGGGAATACATTTTTTTTTAGGTTTATGATATCATCCAGAAATGCTGTTGAGAAGCAGAAAAACACTAACAATTTGTGTGTTTTAAGGACAAGTCCAAAAGCAGGTTAGGTAATGAAAAAGGTTATAGCTACATAATTATTCTGTACCTGTATCACGGAAAAACTAGCACTATGAATTTCCAATTCATTTTTCTTCATTAGGTAGATGAGTCTCTGAGACCAAAGTCCTTGAATGTATAAGCCATCTTTCTTGATTTTGGGCCTCAATGTTCTTGATGGTGTCTCTTCTTCGGGGCTTTCCAGCTGAAAGGTTTTTATAAAAAATTTAAGGTTTTTAACATAAGTACAAGAACTGAAGCTTGTGTAGTTTTATAAAATTTATAGTATGCTTACTATCAAAGTCCCCTCATTTAGCTCAAAAGCAGTCAGAAAATGTCGGCCATTGACATATTGGGCAGACAATGCCCAGTTATTGGAGCCTTTGCGGAATAATGGCAGGTATTCCACTGGTTTAAGCACATACTCCACACTCTGTGATTTATTGTCATCTGTAAAAAGCAGCATTAATTAATATTGCAGAAAATTTATATTAAGAATTATTTTTAGATCTACAAGGACATTATAGAGTAAAATTCATACCCTTTGATCCACCCTGTGTGAATAAAGTTATTTTATCTTTTGAAAGTTGTTTTATGTAAGACATGAAACCATCTTTTTTCTCTTTGTCATTTTGCATTCTAGTTTGCTGCAGCCAGTTGTATCCAAAAGATCTATGCTCTAGTACAAGCTTCCATTGTTGCGATTTGCTTTTAGATACCTAAAATCACTTTCAATTTGATTACCAAAATAGAAATGAATTACATGTACATATTTATCTTACTATTGACAGAAAAGAACAAAATTAGTATGAAATAATAAGCTCTATAATTATTGAAAGCCAGTAACTCTGTCCTAGCAGAAATTACTTACCAATAGTGCCAGCAGATCTAGAGAATCATCAAAGCACATTTGCAAGTCAATGATTTCACCAGAAACCTTGCATTCTCCGACTATTGTTTGTGATTCCAATGAATAAAATGTTATTGTTCCTGTCTGTAAAAAATAAATCAGCTTAAATAATAAGTACTCCTATTTTAAGCCCACTACACTATACCATACCATGACCATGCTATGAATGTGTCCAAAAAAAATATTTGTATTGAAAACTATGACACCTTGCCCATTAGGCTGTTCCGCCACCGACCAACACCATAGTGTGCCATGCCATGCACAGAGTGTGTCAGCAGCGGCAAAATATGTTCTTGCCCCTCTCGCTATCGCTCCATACAACAGTAAGACAGAATGATGTCACTAGTTCAGTGGGCAAGGTAGGGCATATTGTGTTGCTTTTTGGGCCTGACACACTCCTAGCACGGTCATGACAGAGTATGCAGTGGAAAAAGAGCTTAATTTTTTAAAATTGAAGTTTACCTTTGATCCAATAATTATTATGTTTTCAGACTCTTTAGTAAGCCACCACACAACTGAGGTGGGCTTCTGTATACATGAAATCGGAAGTACAGTCACACTGGACAGTGACCATTTATGATCAAATGTGTTTTGTGGGATAAATAATGGTAAAAACGGCACTAAAAGCACTTTCTCGTCACTTAGTATCAGGACCCAAGTTCCACTGGGCTCAAAACACATACAGTAAATTGGATTATCCAAAAAATCCCAGTCATAATTTCGTTCAAATTTTTCTGCTTGGGGATTGATATAGAAGAACAATAATTCTTTATCACTTGAAAATGCTAAGAATTTCTTGAGGCCCACTTCGTAAAAACTATAATTAACAATATCAAGATGAACTAATACATCTAACTTGAATAAGCCAGAGAAATCTAAATTTTCATTGTGCTGAGCCATATCTAATTCATAGCAATTTATATATTTAGAAAATTCTAAGAAAATTACATTTATCCACAATATTGACAAAAAAATTTCGACCAAATTTTTGACAGATCGTTTTTTGACAGTCGTGTCTTGACATTTTTTTTTTCAGTACGAGTTTTACGGCTTTTAGACTATGTCCATCCAGCCAAACCTTCTTGTGTTTTTTAATCTTTGAGTATATAACCCCTGGAGATGCCATACACGGGCGACCCCCTCCGGCAAAGTACGTTGGTCAACTGTTCAAACGCGTTATATAAAACTACTTGAAGTCGCTACACCGCCATTTTGCATCGTTCCGTATCGCGTGACGCTTCTCTTGAAAAATGGTACTGCACAAGTATTCTCATGTAAAAGGCGATCTGACAGCTCAAATTCGCAACAAGATCGCGTTTCCTACCATAGTTAAGTATTTTTAGTAACTATTAAATGTGTATTTAAGTACAATTTCCATTTAAAGAAAAAACCGTTGCGATACGTAAACGACAGAAAAATGTAAACATGAATACAGTGGTACGGAGGTGAATCGGTCTTAGTGATGTGACTCAACATAATCATTCACTCACTGGCCTTACTGGAGTTAGTTTTATAATCAGTTTTTTTAATTAGATTTTGAATTAAGTAGTAAGTATAATGTATGTTATATTTAAATCTTGTACGGTAAATAAGAAAAAAATACTTTCTTATCCTCTGGTCATACGATGTTGAAATTTAGTCTGTAAATGAAAAGAATTGTTGGCTATAAAAATATTTCGAGGTAAAAGGAATACATTTGGTCCGGGATTATGACTGTATATGTTATATACTATATACAGGGCTACAGGCTTACAGGTTAAGTCGACCTAAATCCTTTAAGACGTGGCAGTTTACGTCATGCCTGACTGATTTGACTATCGAACCCTATAATCAAAACTTTACCGTTAAGTTATCGGACTTTTAATCTATATATATAAAAGAAAGTCGTGTTAGTTACACCACTTATAACTCAAGAACGGCTGAACCGATTTAGCTGAAAATTGGCAGGGAGGTAGTTTAGAGCCAGGAAAAGGACATAGGATACTTTTTATCCCGTTAGATGGGGCCGGGGCTAGGGTGGGATGGGGCCGGGGCGAAACGGTGGGGAGGTAGCTTAGAACCAGGAGAAGGACATAGGATCCTTTTTATCCCGTTAAACGGGCTGGGGCGGGACGGGGCCGGGGCGAAACAAAGTTCGCTGGGACCGCTAGTTTATTTTATAAAAACTCCCGATTTTTGTCTATTGCTCCCCTTTTTCGTGTTTTGTCCCTCAACTTAGTATTCTTTTCGCCAATTTTTGTGTAGTATATTAGTTGCTTTATTATTTTTAACACTACATCACAAGTAACTGAACCAACTTGAACCAACATACAAAAATTTAACCAACAATATTGAATACTGCCAGTGCTTCAGCTGCAGCAACAGCTGAAGCAGTTACCCAATCTTCACAATGTGTAATTGTAAGTCTAAGAGCCTTATTGAAATCCTTGAGTGGTTTAAGTATAGATCTGCCAGCTGCTGCATATTTCCTTTAATCACATTTAATTATTGGCTTTTGGGTTCTACCGATAAGTACGTACATATCGGTTTTTAACCGACTTAAAAAACAAACATTTATATTGGCTTTTTACTTTTTTTCAAATCGGTTTTTTCATTATTATTTTATTATTGTTCCAGGACAACCCTAGTGCAATCCGAATGCAGCCAGTGTAAAACGAAAAATGATTTCTTGAGACAAATATTCGTAGATTCGCATTACTTGTGTTATTCTGTCTTAACTTTTTACGTAAATTAACGTTTATAGAATAGAATAATCAAACTGTGTACTTAAAATTTGAAGCTCATATATTAAGAGGCTTCGATTTGGACTAATCTACCTGTTAAATGAATATTTGTTGGGGTTATTTCGCTGTAATGGACAACAATCTATCACCGATCAAGTCACCAAGTATCAGGAATACTATTTCTAAAAAATATACACATATTCACAACTTGAATTTATAAAAAATCACATGAAAGAAATTTTCAGCGAGCCTCCATGGGCCTCTAAAACTGACTGATAGCAGCCAAAAACGGTTCTGCTACATCGCATCTCGCATCTCTTTTTATCACACAGTTTGCTGCTAGTGATATCTCGCTCTTTTCGTTCTATTCCACATTAAGGAAAGTCTTAACTGGGTCCTAAAATCTTTACCATAGAATTTAAATTATCATTTTTTATTGCTTTTCCTTTGTTCGTTCAAATGTTTATGTAACTTTATAATGTGCTTTATATATGTGGTGCTGGTGACCCTATTATCATACTAGTGGCTCTGTGAGCTGTTGACCTCGTTTTGTTTCAATATGGCGGAAATATACCTTTTTATTACTCATCTTTTTTACGTTTTCGTCTCGCATATTTTCACCACATTCTTTTTTCAATTTTGCAAACTGAGTCGGTCAAAAATATTCAATATACCTACTTATCAAACCTTCTCACAACATTTCATTAGAAACGGTTGAGAAATGCGAGCTCTAGGCGAGAATCATTCAGTTCATTCAGCAAACTGATTTGACTCATTCTTCGCGTGTCCCATCACTATCTTGTTCGTATGTATGCTGCGTAGTTACGTGAAAACTCTGATTGTGTGCGTGTAATGTTTCATGTGTTGAATTTTTTTGGAGTGTGCGTTTATCGTCACAGCAAAATTTGTGCCTGTTGAGTTATTCATCTAATGGTGGTGTGCTGTATGTGTTTACCTCACTCCCCCCTAAAAGTGGTGAAAAAATTTGTTAGACGCGTGTCCGTATTGGCATCTCCAGGGGGCTATATACTCAAAGTTTTTAATAGTAAAAAGACAGACCCCAGCCGACGTCATGTTTCCTAGAATTTATTGTTCAATGAATAAAGATAGCTCATTTTAAAGAACCTAGCTCAGAAAATCGAATGTATTTCTTACAACACTACTTTGACATTAATAATAGACTCAAGAGCATTTGTCAATTTGTGTTTTGTGTTTGGATTTTTGTGACACGTCTTGGGTAGTGTTGTCAATATCGTCAGTTTCGGTAAAATATCGATATGCAACAAGTCAACCAACAGTATCAATAACCTACCTGTGCAAAGTGTATGTGATTTATGTGAATGATGTGATAAATAGACTACCTAGCCGCAAGTACGAACGACAAAAAAAAATATTAATTATTTTTGTTTTATGTCAATAAATGCAGTGTTAATTTATTTATTTATTTTATTCTTTATTGAACAGACAAAAGAAAATACAAATGGCAGACTTAATGCTTCAAGTGTTGTAGTCTTGCTTGCAGTGGAACTGCTTCAATCTAAATGCACTAACTTCATATTAATGTTCATAAAATGCAGCATTTTCAAGTATGAATATTTTTCTTTAGAGAATGAAATTAAGGAAAAGGTTTTAGTTAATTATTTTTTATTTCAGTTCACATGTATGGTAATAAGGTGCGATAAAAGAGCAACTTGGGATGAATCGCTTTATTATAAACGATGTTATTTTAATTCCTTAATTAAATACTCAAGGTAAATAAATGTATTTTGAAATTGTTGTCTAGATGCATTATTGCTTACTAACCTAACTGAACTTCATCTTGGTTTTGTTTGAGTGGTGAATTCTTATACAATCCATAAATCAGTGTCGGAGCCTTTGATGCTATGAAATATAGATTTTATATGGACAAATTGGCTCTCAATTTTTGGTTTTCTGTCACGGTTGTATTATGGCGGCCATTTTGTTTTTTTAGTAACCAAACCCCGGGCTCTCGTACCAATTCGACCACATTGCTCATGTTAATGTCCTATGTACATAAAAGAGATCTCATTTGATAGCTAAACATATACACAATAATTACACGGCATCATATTTTAATTTTCATGTGATAAAAATAAAAGTATATATTTAAAGACCAAACATTTTTTTCTGTGTATTTTTAATTATTGTCCTCATGTGAATATTCTAGAAACAAAAAATTCCAATTTGTCGATAAAAACTTCTATCTTTCATAGCACTAGAGGCTCCGACACTGATGCATAGATATGATATATAATCTATGGGTCCTAAACGCTTGAAGAGCTTTCCAATCTAAGTATCTGTCATACCTATGAATGTGACAGATAGTAAAAAAGTATGTCTGTGTGTTTGGCGGAAAACTGCAAATTATAATTTAGATTGCAGTCAAGTTTTAATACATGTTTTTGATTCCTGGTAAGACGTTCGGAGAAAGATAGGAAAAGGAAAGATAAATGCCACTTTCATTAAGATTGATTCGTTTTCCTGTAAGTTAGTTTTCTTTTTAGAAGTTTTCCAGACTGCTGTTGGCGTAGTGATTTTTTGAGTATATTCGATATTTTTCTTCAAGACCTTGTAGTCTAATAAACTCCCGTTAATGATGTATGCATCATTCCACCGAGGAGTCCATTTTCTTTTTAAGAAAAATCTACTTATCACAAACAGTATCAGTTCTGGTGCTTTCATGGCCATTGGTGATTTGGTCCAGCAAGAGTTTGAATTTCAATCAAAGGTTTTAGTTAAAAGATATGACTGGGCACGTTCAGGTAAGCTTATTTGATTAAAATGGAATATGTCCTTGTATCATTCCAAAAATATAACTTTTATATTTTTTCAGCTAGAATGTTTATTGTTGGAACTGTCATGGGCCCATTGCATCATTACTATTATATTTATCTTGATAAAGTTCTACCCAAAGCTGATTTAAAAACTGTATTTAAAAAAATTGCATGTGACCAACTCTTTGCTTCTCCAGCCACAATACTTTGCTTCTTTTATGGCATGGGAATCTTAGAATCAAAGTCTCTAAAGCAAAGTACTGAAGAAATATCAGATAAATTTGTACAAGTGTATGCTGTAAGTAAACTTGTCAATAGAATAATATTTTGAATGTGTGATGCTTATATTAAAAATAAACGAAATATATTTTGTTTCAGGGTGATTGCCTATATTGGCCTCCAGTGCAGTTTGTTAACTTCTATTATTTACCAACAGAATACCGAGTGTTTTATATAAATGGTGCCACAATGATATTCAATATATTTTTATCTTATATGAAACATTATGACCAACACTGACTCTTTTGCAACTACAACAGCAGGGTTTGTGCTGCTTGCAGAAAGGTGCTGGTACACTAACATGCAACCTTTAATATTTGCTCCACTGATCAATTATTTTTTCAGTTTTTTTAGTCATTGGGTCAGCTTTTGAAAATTACTAACACCACTGGATGTATTCCAGTTTCACCATGTTCCTGGTTTTAATTTTAATCTTGAAAAAGAGTGTGATGCTTAATTTGATATTTTAGATGGCCCTCCTCCTGTGCAATCTAATTATTGTCTTCTACTGGGTTTGTGTATGCATTATATTAATAATAGAAGGATCATATAAATTAAATGGCCTATCTATAGTTAGTCAGGTCTTATAACAGCCATCAAAATTATGTATTGGTTCATAGTTCTTAAATTTACAGAGAACTTAATACAAATTGGTTTTGTTAATCCTCAAATGTCCATAATTTTTCTGTGAGTGATAAAAAGTATGGACGACAGCACATCAAACACTGCATTATCTTATACTGTTAGATTACGAGCTATTATTCAACAAAAATGTATAATCTGATGTGCTGTCGATTGTACAAAGGTATACCTGTAGGTATTTAATTATAAAATAAGCCAAATTATTGAATACTATTAATTTAACTCTTTTATAATGTATTCCTGTATAGAAGATTGTAAATACATAGTTTTATAATGTAAATAAAATTGTTATGATGTTATTTATTGAAATCCTATTTTTATTTAAACTTGATGATAATTATTACCTCAGCAAGCTATCTCACGTGTCTATACTTGTACTTTAAGTGCATTTGCAATCAGTCCCAGGACTATGAATGAGCAAATGTTTTGTGTGATGCTTGTACAAAATAGTACTCCCACTTGTGTTCTTAAGGAAGGACTTACTTAATGACCCAATCTCCCAAGTAATAGTACAGAAAAAAAAATTCAAATTCTGAAATACAAATACTGAAAGTTTATTTCAATGATTCTATTGAAAATACAAAGACTAGCCCCAACACATGGTCCAATCGTCCTTTCTCGTTTGTAATTTCACCACTATACGGTACAAAGCCAAAGCTGGTCCTAAAGGCAGCCCTAAGCCTCTGACGATATCAGCTCGACGCGCCATGCTGAGTGCTTGACCGTCGAATTCCTGAAAAAAGACAGCCTCCTTCAGCTATTCCATATGCTTAATTATTTTAGCGAGGCGGAAACATTGAGGATCAAAAGAAGTCATTAAATAATATCTCTTCTGAATAAAGGCTTAAAATAAATAAATAAAAGACACGAGAAACATCGTCTGTACTTATAGACGGAGAGGGATGACAGTTATGCTGCTAAGAATATCCTAGTCTTTGCTTGAAAAATTAATGACAAATCAGTTAAACCGATTTTGATGTATTTAAAATTTTTAATAAAGATACTTAAAATATGGGTATTGGATAGTTTTATATCACATTGCTGTTGGGGGATGAATATTTTTATAACAAGTGGAAGTCGAAATCATACCTGCTCTTTCAATATTGGAGCAGCCTCAGGAAAATGTTTTGTGAAATACTCATATACTTCATCAGTACTCCAGTTTGTTATATCAGGTATAGTTGGATCTATGGGCACTTCTTGTTTAAGCTTTGAAGGTGCTCTATCTAGTTCATGTGGTTTCATGAATGGATCAACGGGAGGTGAATTCTGCTTCTCGAATTCTATACTGCTCGGTATAATAGCTGGAGATCCAACAACTGTCGGGCGTGACTCAAGACAATTATTGCATTCCCATTGGTCCCAAGCTTTTTGACGTTCTGGTATGCGAGGCGTGTGGCAGAGTGCATGATAGGCATCAGAGCAAATACTGCATACAGTTAGTACACCCTGAAAAAATTAAAAGGTGTTTGAATTAGTTAGTTACTACTAATATTAGTCATAAAAATATGAACATGCCTTGGATAAACCTAACCACTTCATACGTTTTGACCAACCTAAGGTACTCGCGAAAGAACGGCGTTTTGTTCCTCGCATGCTACGTGAGGCCATAGAAATAAGAAAATACCCTAATTTTAATAGAGAAGATGGTTGGAAAGTTCCACCGGCATGGGATCCTATTCTTTTGAAGACACAACCAACATCTCATACTGCAAGATCTCAAGACACTGTAAGCTCTTTCTGCGTGGATAGGAACATCAATTAATATTAATGAGTGACGGTAGTTTAATTTAATTTTTCATAACTATGTAATGACAAATAACACCTTAGTCTGCCTGTGACCACGGATGCTGTAAAGCATTCGAAACGTCAGGCATAAAATAAAAATAAACGTTCGCGAAATCAATCCGTAAAATTGTTGTTTTATTGTAATGAGTATTCGCGTAAACTTCAGAACCAAATACATAAAAATATGCTTATAACAAATACACTTACAGCATCATTAGTTTCACAGCAAACAACACATGTTTTACAGTGAGGACATTGCCATGTGTTATCAGGCCTAGGCTTGAGAATGCCTGAGCCTGATTGCAAACAGCTCAAGTGGGCTTTATTATTGCAGTCACGACACTCCACTAATCTGTCATTAGACCCACGAGGCTTTTGCACAAGACATACGGAACAGACACCACCTGAAGTTTCATGCGGTATAGGTTCTTCTTGTTCTATTTCTTCAGCACTTCCTTCCCCTTCACCATCGGATAAAGGAGTGCCTTCTTTATCGCTTTTCGGACCGCCAAGAAGTCTTTTTTTAATTGTACTCTTGTTAAGCGACCCAACAGGTCGTCCTCTTTTGCGTTTACTTGGCAAATTATTATCAGATGGATCAAACACTTTTTTCGCCATTTTACGTCTCTCACCCACTCTGACACCAGCATTTCTTGTATTGCTACTTTGTGCACTGCCTGAATGTGCACCTCCCCTCTTCTTTGGGCGACCTCTCATACGTTGAGGTGATGATCTGCATGATGAATTGGCAGAAGATGTCATCTGTAACAATGATAACAGAAACCTTTGGTTGATAATCATTTTTCTAAAGTGTCAATAATTATCACTGGGCTTGTTGCCAGTTTAGCATAAAGTCAATGCAAATGTAATAAGAAGTGGAACATTACAGTTCTGGTTATTTATGCCATATTTTTTATTTACTATAAGCAAACTTACTTTTGTAGAGTCCATGATATATTCAAACTTGAAACTATCTGAACTATCACCATCATGATCTGCAGGTCCAAGAGCAAGGTTGCCGTTGGGAAGCTTGACTAAACTCCCTGTTGCTAGCTCTTTGTTGACCATTGCTTCAAGCTGTATTTTTGTATACTTTGTGTCTTGTGAAACAGCTGCTTTGATCAGGTCATTAAATCCAATACCATTTTCCAAATAACTTTGATCTTGATAAATCAAAGTTGCTATCGCTGATGTTATTATTCGTCTCTCATTGTTTGCAATTGTTGACGCCATTTCTGTGTTTCATTAATAATAATTTGTTTCATATTTATAGACAAATGGTAACAAACGGAAAAATCATCAAACAATGTTGTGTAGCTCAATGTGTTAGTGATTCAAAGTATTTTTGTGGAAATAAAAAATGTAGTTGAGCAATGTTGCTAGAGGTAATCTTTAACGTGATTGTACTACAGTGATAAAATAACTGCAATGTATAAATAGATAATTATATAAAAGTTGGATACAACTTTTGCTGTCCATAAATATGTAACAAGTTTCATTGAAAAGTTAGCCAATATACAATAATTTATAAATAAAATTATTTTATAATTAATTTAATTATATAATTTTCTGAAGCGCAACCACAGCTCAACACTAAAACCCTCCTCACAAAAATAGCCCAAAGCTGTAACAAAAACATCGGTTACCAAAAAAAATATTTAACTTACCATTACTTTGTTCCTTTTTTTTTCTCCACTTAGCAGCGTTTCTGTAGCTTACATTATCTTTGTAATCGACTTTAAATATGCTCTTTTCTTTCAGACACCGTTTAAGATCAGCTTTGGTATCTTTTGGAGTTACTTTATAGCACTTCAGCATAAACTTACAGATCCTATTGATATCTGGTCTTGATTTCCGAGCTCGTAAATGATCTATTGCAGCCAAAATCTGATCTTTATGCTTAATCTCTGACATTTCTGAAAATAAGAGAAAATGGTAATTGAATACAAGTCTAGGAATTTAAGATCTAAAACTTTTCATTTAGACATTACCTATTTAAAAACATGCCTGCGAATTAAAATCGCTCTATTAAAATTAGTAAACTTAAGTCTATCAGATGGAAAACAATACGGGGCAGTCTTTTCAGTGTTCATAAAATTTTCTTAGCTAGGTAATTTCAAATCAATTGTGAATTAATTAAAATACAACGACGCTGCTAATTTCCGACCGCGAAACAAACAATCCATACTCTTACTAATCTGTGAAACAATCACAGAATTCACAGATTTTTTTTTTTTTTTTTTCTTTTTTTGGCACCCGCGGTTTGCGATAGCCACGAACGGAGTTATAAAGGTAGGGAAACGATAAGGAATAAACAAAACGGAATAGGAATTTGCAAAATATAGAATAAGGATCAGGTTTAAAAGGTGGATCAGATTATATTAATAAAATAATTGTTTACGAAGAGATTAAAATTTTATGTTATTAATATATAGATATTCAGAAATACATTTATATATATCATAATCATATTTATATATCAGGCAGGATATGGATGTTGGAAAAGGAACACGCAGGGATAACAAAGCTGAAATAAAAGTTGAACGATCATGATTCTGGCAGGCGAAGAAAATATGATTCAGATCGCCCACTCCAGCACCGCACTCACATGCATCACTGACTATAATTTTGAGTCTTGCTAAATGAGCAGGAACACATGCATGTCCCAGTCTCATACGAATGATACTGGAAGTAGTCAATTTATTCATATTTGTCTTAAAAAACCAAGGTTTGGGCGGAATAAAAAGCTGTAATTGTTTATAAGATTTTCCTTTTGTTTGACTACTGATCTCCCACTCTTTCTCCCATTTTTCGTGCAAGTAAACTTTAGGTAGAGCTGCTAGGTCATGACAATAATTTTTATATGGGAAAAGGTCCCCAGATTGAACAGCAGCATTGGCCAAAGAATCCGCTTTCATGTTTCCAGGAATGTTACTATGTCCCGGAATCCAGACAAAAACTACAGAAAAACCTTTTTGCATGCAAACATTCAATAACTTTCTGCTTTCAATGATAACTGGATATGCATTATTTGTTTTAAAGGGGAATTTGGTTAATGCTTGAAGAGCACTTTTTGAGTCACAAAAAATTACAGTTTTATTTAGTCTCATTAATAAAATATATTGTAAAGATTTGAAAATGCCAAAGCATTCGCCGGTGAAGACAGATGATTCAGGCGGCAATTTTATCATCTGGTGTATTCTACACTGGGTGTGGTAAACACCCACACCAACGTGGCCATTATTTGAATGCTTTGAAGCATCACAGTATAAATGATGCCAGTCACCCCATTGATTATCTACAATTAAATTAAATTTAGCTCTAGCTTCAGTATCAGATTTAGAAATATCAATATCAAAAATAACAGTTGGAGTTAGTATCAAGGATTCGAAATTAGAACAAAAAACTGGAAGATACATTGATTTATGTGTGGGTGCTTGTAATGAAAGAATTTTGCGATAGCTTATTATCAAACAGGGAGGAGATTTGTGTGCCCAGTATGGAGAATTCTCAACATGTTCAGATAACAATTCTAATTTAGGAAAAAGAGGATGGTTTGATAATTGAAGTGCGCGGAATAAAAATTTATCACAAAGAAATTGTCGTCGAAGTTTTAAAGGTGGATCAACACATTCTACCTGTAAAGAATTGTTAGGGCTTGTTTTCATAGCGCCTACAACTATTCGAAGGGCTTTAGTTTGGATGACATCAAGTTTTCTGAGGCCTACAACATTACACGGTTCTAGAAATTGAGTGCCATAATCAAGGGAGCTTCTAATAAGGGCATTGTAAATTAGTTTCATGCTAAAAGGATGAGCGCCCCACCAGACGCCTGCTAGACATCTTAATATATTTAAAAGACGTTCGCATTTATCACTAATATTGTAGCAGTGCGAAGTACCATTGAGTTTAGAATCTAAAGTAACGCCCAAAAATTTTGCCTCGTTAAGAACAGGGATGTTCATATTATCATATTGAACTAAAACTGGTGGTGGACTACGCATTTTGGTAAAAAGTACCACAGAACTTTTGGAAACAGACAATGATAAACCATTTATATCTAACCAAGATTTAAGCATTTGAAGTGATAAATTAAGTTCAGAACATAAATTAGAAACGTCCTTATCAGAAAAGTATAGGACAAGGTCGTCAGCATATTGTAGCATACTGACATTGTTTGTAATCGAATTTTGAAGGTCATAGGAGTAAATATTAAAAAGAATTGGACTTAAAACAGATCCTTGAGGAATACCATTATATAAATATCTTGATTTTATGGAATCTGTACATACAACATGAATACAACGTTCCACTAAAATATTTGTGATAAAATTTACTAATAAAATTGGTACATTTAATTTTAACAATTTATCCCTGAGAATGGAAACAACCACACCGTCGTAAGCAGAAGAAATGTCTAAAAAAGCTGCCAGTAAATGTTGGTTACTGGAAAAGGCTAATCTGATGTCAGTAGTGAAAATGGCAATACTATCGGAAGTACTTCTTCCTTTCCTAAAGCCAAATTGATAATTACTTAATAAGCCTTGGCTTTCTATAAACCATTCAAGACGATTTTTTATTAAGTGCTCAGCTATTTTAATCAAGACTGAAGATAGAGCTATTGGCCGATATGAATTAGCGTCTGAAGGACACTTGTTTGGTTTTAAGAGAGGAATTACTTCCTGTACCTTCCAAGATGGAGGAATACTACCTGAAAACATTATGGAATTTATAATCGCCAAGAGGTAAGATAATGTTGAGTCACTTGAATTAACTAAAAAGGAATACGGTATTCCGTCACTTCCAGGTGCAGAGTCTTTAACATAAGATAGAATACCTTTGAGTTCAGATAAAGAAAAAGGAGAACTTATGCCGGCTTGATCTGCATATTGAGGACTAGAAGGTTCAATAGGTAAACATAGTTGTGGAGCAACAAATGGGGGTGCTAATTTATCTAAAAAATTATCTACTGTTGGTTCGTTGAGTAATATAGGAACAGTATCTTTGAATGCTGACCTAAAACGTCTTATATTGGCCCACACTGCAGAAGGAGAAGTATCCGGGGAAATGGAATGGCAGAAAGATTTCCATCCCTCCCACTTTTTTTGTTTGAGTAGTTTTCTAGTACTAGTCATAATAGCGGAAAGATTCTCATAATTTTCCGAAGTAGTATTAGAATTATATAGCCGCTCAGCCGCTTTTCTCTTTTTAACTGCTTCTAAGCATTCACTATCCCACCAAGGAGGGGTTGGTAATCTATTACTATTGGTACTTTTAGAGGGAAAAACTTCATCAGCTGATTCCAACAAAAGAGAGGCTAAATTTTCTGCACACAATGTAATATTGCCATTATGTACAGCCGGCAGTAATGTAATTTTTTGGTCAACTTTTTCCCTAAATAAAGTCCAATCGGGGTCAACTAATTTATATTTGAGCCTAGGCGAACGCATTTGTTTTTTTGGTCTGGTCATAAAAGGGAAGGAAATAATTATTGGAAAATGGTCACTCCCATATGTCAACGGCAGAGTTGACCATGAAAGACAAGATGCAAAGTTTGGACTACAGATGGTCAAATCAGGAGCACTAATTGCTTCCTGTGGTTGAGTACGACGAGTAGGAATACCAGTGTTTAAAAGACATAAATTATTACTATCCAGAAAATTCAAAATTCTATGACCATAGTAGTTGGAAATACCACTACCCCAAGATTGATGCTGAGCGTTAAAGTCCCCCATGATAACAATAGGCTTAGGAATGTTACTCAAAATTGGTTCTATCTCATCATAAATGGTAGATGATGGATGAGGTATGTAGACAGAAACGAACGAGATGCTTTGTATTGATACAGCTATAATGGAAAAACCATCATTGTGCGGTGGAATAGGGATATGGGAAAATTGAAAAGAGTGATGGATGAGTAAAGCAACACCAGCATAACTATCGTGCCTATCCTCTCTGGCACATGAAAAACCAGAAATTTTGAAAATAGAATTTGGCCGGAGCCATGTTTCTTGTACAGAAACTAAAAATGGGTCAAATTTATTAATAATATGCAATAGATCACTTTTCTTATTATTTGCGCTTCGGCAATTCCATTGTACTGCTATGGAGAACTTCCCCATCAACAGCAGAATTTAACTTTTCTATAAGATCAAATTTATGGGCGGCGTTGGACGGTAAAACAAAGTTAGATTTATTCAAAGAAGTAATTAATGTGATAAGTAACTCTTTTATAGAGCATTCAGACAAGTTGTCACTGATATTATCTTTGTTTATCAGAATACTTTTACTAGGAGCAAAAGGAGTATTGTAATCATTTACTAAAGCTTGGTGTTCATCTCTGTTATAGCTTTTGCCAGGTTTGAACGGAGATCTTGGTTTCATTAAAACTGTTTTTTTGTAAGAGTTCCAACCAGGATTATTATTGTGTACATATTTAAGTTTGGAGTTTGAAGATAAAGTAGAAGGAGTTTGCTGTTGTGGGGGGTTAGTATTTCTTAAAACATCAGCAAAAGATTTTCCTAGTGCAGGGTGTAACTTCAAAGCTTCAGCATAACTTATACAATTTTTGGCCATTGATTCCTTAATGTTACGTTGTCTTGTGAATTCAGGACAATTTCTGCTTGTGGCCTGGTGAGGACCAGAACACAAGAAACAAACAATATGCTCCTCCTCAACATCACATGAATCGCCTGCATGACCCTGCCCACATTTATAACACCTGGGAAGGGATCTACACTGAGTTTTTACATGGCCATAACGACAGCACCGGAAACATTGAATTGTTGGATAAATGTAAAGATCAACCGGTAATGAATTATAGCAAAGATATATTCTTTTAGGAAGTATCTGACCATCGAATGTTACAACAACTGTTTCAATTGGAACGAATTCAGGTTTGCCATTGACTATGTTCTTTTTTTTTAAACGCCTAACTTTTAGAACTTTTCCACAACCTACTGGTAATGAAATGTTTTCTATTATATCCTCATCACTCCATTCAACAGGAACACCTCTAATGACTCCCATCCTAGTAACATTTGAAATAGGAATGAAAGTTTTATATTTGTGTTGTTTGAGTATGTCATTTTTAAGGAATTCATTAGCATCTTCAAACCTTGTAAAGCACAGTGAAACACGATTTCTCCCTATCTTTTTTAAGCTACCTTCCACAATACCTCTAACATAATTCTTTTTAAGAAAATGGCCTACTGTAACAGGGTGCAGAGATAGGTTTTGACTGGGATCAGTTTGTTCTCTTTGAATGTGTACAACAAAGGGTGAGACATCAGTAGTCTGGTATAAGTTTCTACCAATTGGGTTAGTGTCTGTGTGAGAGTTCGTGTCTGGTGATGTGTTAGATGCAGGTACTGAAGGGGACTCATTTAAACCTTGAGTAGGTTGTATATTTTTGTTTTCAATAACAACATTGGTTTCTTGTACAGTGTAAGTAGAGGCAAAGCATCGACAGTCAGAATCAGTCACAAGAGTCTTATGGCCATGACGGCTTTTACGCTTTAAGTTACCATGCTTGCAAACTTTTCTTGAAGTTTTTTTTCTCTTAGGGAGACTTGCAGTTGCAGTCTCACATTCGTCTAACAAAGAACCATCCGTATCCATTACTGAACCTTCAGTACCTGATTGACTTTGTGTTATTGTTACAGAATATGACGGCTCAGGCACTTCACATGGCGCTACAAAGTTAAAATCCTGGCGGAGGAGCGTCCCGCCACCAGGATCCGGCGGGTCGCCCATGGCGAAAAGAAAAACAATTAAAACTTACCCAGAACTGAAGAAAAGTATGTCACAGTAATAAATATGATAAATAGGAATAAAAATACAAAATAAATAAGCACTAAACCTCCAACCTGACACTTATTTCAAATTAAATAAATGAGAGCAAGAAAAAGTACGTCTACCAAACCCGACGTTTCCCGCGCTTTTCAGAATTCACAGATTATCCCAGATTATATCATATCACTGATCGTAATATTCGTAATATATCATAGATATGACAGATACCATAGATTGGAAAGTTCTTGGAGCGTTTAGAACCCTTATAAAGTTTGGGGACGCAACCTGTGGTGTCGTCCGTCAGCGTCCTTTTATTTTTCTTTTATGCGGATGATGAATAGCAGGCAAGGGTATAAAATCATCTACACATTAATTAAGTTATAATATCTTAATTCTCATTAACTACTGACTTAGAAAAATCGAATAATATTAAATTATTTTTGTTAATAACGTAACAGAATAACGTTATGTTATTATTCAGTCAAAGAACGCAACATTAACCTTGCCACGAAAACTACCACAGATCATAATCTGAATATTTCACAT
Source organism: Pyrausta aurata (assembly GCA_963584085.1). Lineage (NCBI taxonomy): Eukaryota > Metazoa > Arthropoda > Insecta > Lepidoptera > Crambidae > Pyrausta > Pyrausta aurata. The sequence goes on along the minus strand of OY757256.1, from coordinate 5,553,905 downwards.
AGTGAAATTGCAGAATCAATCAGGATACATAATCTAAGGAATCAATAGGGCCCTGACAGGTCATATAGGGTGACAGCTAAAGGTGGGAGTGAGAAAGAAGATTTTATAATGAACACATCCATCAGGCGAGTCGCCTACACCATTATATAGTTTAACTCGTCAAGTATGTGTAAACGAGACACAATAAAAATTCCATTGTTATGCGACTCTCGGCATTCGTTTGATACCTGACTGATTAATGTTTAATTAGAGAAACAATGACAGAAACCGAAGCCGAAACTACAAGGGCCACAATAGACGGATATCTCTAGATAGGAAAGCTCTTCTAGCGTTTAAGACCCATACATATAAAGCAGGCGACTCGCTGGTGGGTGGGTGGGACCGTGTGGGACGGATGTGTGTGTTGTAGTATGTGTTCATAGTAAAATCTTCTTTCTCACTCCCACCTTTAGCTACACCCTATATGACCCGTCAGGGCCCTATCGAATCTGCAATTTCACATTATCTGTGGCAGTGTTTAGTGTTGCGTTCTTTTACTAAATAATAACATCATAACGTTATTCTGTTGCGTTACTAAAAATAATTGAATTTTGCACAAAATCTTTAATAATCTAAACTGTACCCTTTTTCAAAAGCAAATAAATGTATTTCTTTCCATCCTAATTACTAGGACTGCCTCGGTGGCGCAGCGGTGAGAGGGTCGCATTTTAAAGCGACGGCTGCGCCAGAGGTCCCGGGTTCAATTCCCGGGTCGGGCCAAAAATATATACCTGGGTTTTTCTATTTAGAAATTCTCAGGGTAGCCCGGAGTTTGGAAGTTGGCGGTGTTTCACCCCCGTGCCTCGGAAAGCACGTAAAGCCGTTGGTCCTGCGCCATCTCTCTCCGGTCGTGTCAGATTGCTGTCCCATCGGACTATGAGAGTGAAAGGAATAGAGAGTGCACCTGTGTTTGCGCACACACTTGTGCACTATAATATGTCCCGCGCAGTCGGTTAGTCGTTGTGACTGGCCATCGAAGTCGAAATCGGCTAGCTAGGGGGACTATTATTAATTACTAGGAAAAGGTGTGATAATTAGAGAGTCATTAAATCTAAGCCGGTTGCTAGAAATAAAATATTTAAAAAATATTTAATGTGTGATGTGATGGTTTTATACCTTTGCTTGTTCATCATTGGCAAAAAATAAAAATAAAACGTCGCTAGCGACACCACAGGTTACTTGGCCAAACCTCTAGGGGTCCTAAATTTAGATTATCCTAAACGCTCCAAATACAAGAGCTTTCCATCTGTTCTATGGCGCGCTAACCGCGTGCATTATAGTTTATAGTGCCACAAACTTAACTGAAGAATGACCAAAAATGGAACTACAGGAGGCCTACTACGAAACACGAAATCCGTCAATACGATTATCGTTTTGCGGATCCGAAGCTTATTGACGAATTTCGTTTTTCTTAGGCCGTCAGATGTCACTTTGAAAACGTCATATAGTTGTCGCAGGCAAAAAGTATAATTCCGCCATTTACATATTGCGTCGTCAGTTTATAAACGCTCGTGGATTTGTAAAATCCAGAGGGCAGAATGCTAACTGTTCAATTGTCATAATTTCGACGACGGTTGTTTAGTTCATGCTGATTTAGGGCGACCATGATAAAACCACTGAATAGATAAATAAGGTTAGAAATGCCCCGGTCAGTGCAGCAGAGGTGAGCTAGTTGTGAGCATATGCACGAGCAGTACTTCAGTCGCGTGACAAGAGCGTTGCACTAATATTCTACAAGAACAGCGATTTTGTTGCACCAAGTATTTAAAAAAAATACTCATTGATGACTGTGCACGCACATTACTAACAAAATTGCTACCTTAGCACGCAATGTATCGCATCCAATTTGCTTGGTTCGCTTGCGTACACAACGATAGGTATGTAGCTCACGGCACAGTAAAAATATCGATAAATGGTAATTTCCCTACTGATGTTTTAGGAGATTAAAACATTATTATTTATTAGTTAAAATAAATATTGTTTAGTATTTATTTATAACAAACTAGCACCCTCCCGCGACTTCGTTCGCGCGTCTAAGTTTTACCGTTCCCATAAATCGTAGAATTTTTTATAAGCCCATACGCATTACTACTTCTATAGTCTTCCCCTATAAATATGCTATCTAAAAATGTATCTAACATAATTTATAACCAGACAAATAGTTTCTGATATTAGCGCGTTCAAACAAACAAACAAAAACATCCAGCTTTTTAATTAGTATATTTATATATTATAGATAAATGTTATATGTATTTTACGTCCTCTGACACAACAAGTAGACCGGGTCTGATTTTTTTTCTTATTTTTTATGTTGCATGCAGTTTTAATTTTTCTTGTTTGCTATTAATAAAATAAAGTTTTTTAAACTTATACGGGGATATTATCTTTTTATTTAACAACAAAATGGAAATACTATGTACGCCTATTGTCAATTATATGTAATTCTTTCGGATGCTAAAAAGAGTAGGCTATTGCTATTGTGCCATGTAGATATCTACCCTAACATAATCAACAACACCTAAAGGCCGTTCCCACGAAAAGTTTGCAGAAAAGTTTCACATTGAACACCCTTCGACAACATCAGAGCGTGGATGTCCACCGGCAATATGACCTTCTGAAGATTGCAGGATTGCATTGGACATAGTAGACCGCTTGCGACCGGTCGCTGTGGAAAACTGTGGGGTCTATATAACTATTCTGTTGAAACAAAAAAATATATTAATAAACTCTCTTCTTGAGAGCAACATCAATCACAAACATGTGTCAAAACATTGCGTTTTCAGACATGTCAAATTATTGTCAAAAATAAAATAAAAAATATCTTCATATTAATTTATTTTAATATTATTTAAATCATATTAATTTATTTTAATATTATTTAAATCAAATTATTAATGTTGTTAAGCAATACGTAAAAGTATTAATTTTCTCTATTTCAAGTAAAGTATAGCAATACAAATTTTTTTCTTATTGTTTTCTATCGGAAGGTAATTGTACAACCCTTTGATGCGATCAAATGTGCCGTAAAATTATATACGCAAAACTAAAATCTTATGGTTTTTTTTCAATACATATTGAAAAAATACATTACACCGGTAGTTGAAGTTATCGATGTCGATCGACCTAAAATATCGACTTTTACCACAACGTAGTATTTTGACATTAAAGAATGAACGTAGCGGAATGATGATTGATGGTTCCACAGCTAGCAGCTCTGTGATTGGTAGTTGGTTTTACGTACTAATCACACCAATCACAGAGCTCCCAGCGGAAAGTGTGATTGGTTTGTGATATTGATGCGTTGATTCATTGATTGGTGCTTTTGGCACTGCAGCAACAACGCCGTACCGCCCATAGAATGTAGTATAGTATAGAATGACAAAGGCGGATTTTCGGCGAAACCAAAAAGTCTGTGTGCATGTGTGCGTTCAATAGTGATGTGTATCTTAAGGTGGTCCAAGTTTTATCGTCAAGGTTACGAAAAATCATGTAAATTGGAACAAAAATATAAATAAAAATAAAATATTAAAATAAAAATACAAATTCCTTTATTTATGTATGAAGACTTGCTAGAAGCACTTATACACGTTCTAAAATAGAATTTACCACAGCACAGCTTCGGGACAGTTGAGAAGTGTGGGCCACTGCTGAGAAGAAGCTGTGCAAGAATTACGTAACCTAAAAAACCACTCAAAAAATTTATCGATACTGATGACGTCATCATTTAGTCAAGCCCTAGTGTAAAGAAACGGTTTCTTATTTTACTGAAAATATCTGAATTATTATATTGGAAACTTTGTTATATGGCTGCAAATCACAAAGGAAATCCTAAATTTACTGTACAATTAGGCATCGGAGTCAATTTCACTTAGAAATTTTGTAAAATTTGGAATATTTTTTTTTATCAATGATTCATATTTACTGGTGAAAAGTATGATTTTCGGGATTGTATCCTCGGCGCACTTCACAGTTGCTTATAGCACAAGCCATTTCATCTGAAATTGGTATACAAAACTTAAATTATAACTTTATCCATTCATAATTTTTCAAAAATTTCAGCGACGGAAACTTGACGTTTCCACTAAATCCATTATTTCTTAGAAAACGGTCTCGCTGTCATAAGGTCATTCGCTGTCAAATCCTATAGAATTTTACTAAGTAGCACGCTCTTTTTAAAGCGAAGATTTTTTCTTTCTCTATGGTACCGCCCACCGGCGACACAGGTTCTCATACAAACGAACTGTCAGAACGTTTCTAACCTTATTTATCTATTCAGTGGATAAAACACAGTTTTGTGGGACAAATAGCACTTATCAAAGTATTGAAAAGAAATTTCCAAAAAATAATTATTATGAAAGTAAATCAGTTTTGTGACATATATTTTTAAATAAACAATGGCAATGACTGTTATGCTGTCAGGCAATCCTTTTTTAGAATAATATAGTCTAATACTCATTAACTACATCTAATTTTTCACCAATAATTTATAAAACACTGCAGGTGTCCTGCAGGTCTAAGATTCCATGGACACCTAAGCGTTCATGAAGTGCCGGATAACCTCAAAATTTTTGTTTTTTTTTCCATTGATTCCTTATCGTTTCCGATTGAGTATACTACAATTTTTGTATTTCATTATGAAAAACGTCTTTGAAATCATTATTACCACGCATAACATCAATCATACACGTCGTATTTCCACTGTTTTTCGATCACATGAATTCACTATTTGACGCCATTTTTCTTCAATGCTCAATAGCGACACCTAAATTCTACATTTTTCTCGGCATTATGTATAATGCGTTTCGGTTGTAGATTAAATGTTGTGGCATTCTTTATAATGACTCGGCATTATACATTTTGCCTTCGTCATTTAGCAAATCCGCGAGCGCTTATAAACTAACGACGCCGTATATAAACGGCGGAATTAAACGATTTGACTGCGACATAGTTATCATTATTGATATTCAACATTTTGCGTAAGCAATTGTAAATAGGCGTATCACCAAACACCGGCTAATTTCATTTAATATGTTAAATATTATTATAGCAGTCAGTTTTCATGAACTTAATATTATTACCGGTAATAATAGCGAGCAAGAAGGAAAACAATAGAAAGGCTAATTCCACCTTATGTTATGCAATAAAGTTAAATTTGATTTTTACCTAATTTACCCAGGTTTAATAAGAATGCTGGGTATTTATTTAATTTACGTAGAATACTCATTGTTTTGAGTATCAGTTGGCTGTGTATGAATACCTAGACCTACAATATGATTAAAAATATCGTTTATGCTGTACAGTCAGTCATCATATTCACTTAAAATCCTAAATTATATTATTCGTTTCAACATAATCGGATAATATAGTTAATTTTTGTTTTTATAGTGTTTTGTCACCATACCAACTTAATAATATAAATTGCACTATTGTAAAAAGCAACTGTGAACCTGTGACAGACGAGGAATTGAACCCCGTGTCTTACGCTATCCGGGCGTATGCCTATACCACTCGGCCACCGTCACATTAACAAGCCTGTTGAATTTTGCAAGTGCTTTTTTAACGCGTAGGCTGCGTGACATCATCAATGATGTGAGATTGCTCTCACAATATCCGAAGGAAAATATTTTTACAAATATTTTAACAATCAGTTAAGATGATGAAAGCCAATTTATAGTTTATTTTTGATTTTATAGTGTTTTGTCACCATACAAACTTAATAATATAAATTGCACTTGTAAAAAGCAACTGTGAACCTGTGACAGACGAGGAATTGAACCCCGTGTCTTACGCTATCCGGGCGTGTGCCTATACCACTCCGCCACTGTCATATTAACAAGCCTGTTGAATTTTGCAAGCGCTTTTGTAATGCGTAGGCTTCGTGACATCATCAATGATGTGGGATTCGTACGTGAGTTTTGTTTTAACTTTTTTCATACACATGCGAGCCCGCAACCGCGGCGGGCGCGGGTGGAAATAGCGCCGTGAGTTCTTAACGTTAGTCTTATTAGTCATAATGATCGTGTAAGTCTTCACGCGGTTCGGCTATCGCCCGCCACGTTTGCCAACGAAAATCGCAGCCGCGGCGGCTACGGGGCCGCAAAACCGGTGGGCTCTTGAGTTTTGAAATAAAACCGCTCGCCCGCAGCCGCGGCGGGCGTGGGTGAAAACCGCGCCGTGAGTTCTTAGCGTGACAGTCCAGATCTCAGATCAGAGAAGTCCAGTACCGTTACCATGAGTTTACGTCAGTTTTACTCGCTAGCGACGACGTAAATTTTTGTATGGAAATTTTGAGTTATGCAAGTGACCGCTAGGGGCGCTGTGCAATTTTCCATAGACTTTTTTTAAGTAGTCGATAACGAGTAAAACCGTCGTAAACTCATGGTAACGGTACATAATATACCGAACGTGCAACCTTTGCCTAACGAAAACGATTCGTGGTTTAACGAAGGCTAATGACAATTCGGAATTGATTTTATTCCTGACGAACTCCCGTTGTTATTTTCAATTTGCAGTTGCAACAAAGAACAGAAACATCTTTAACCAATATTATAAAGCTGAAGAGTTTGTTTGTTTGATCCAGCAGGAATTAGGTACTATTTAAAAAAAACGAGGAATAAAATTGGCTAAACATAAAGTAGGGGAGGATTTAATTTAAGAAATAAAATAAAAAAAATGGTATCACGGTAGAACAGGCTTGTTTTTATTCATCCAAATATTAGTTTATAAACAAACGAAAATAGTAAAAAATAAAATGTAAATTTTATGCCCTTCTGTATCAACACAGTGTAATATGGCCGTGGTGGGATGCTGAAAACGAAAAAATAATAATTTATCTTTTAAGGAAATCATATAAAGATACTTTAAGTATGGAGTATTACTTCTAATAAGTTCTCATCTCAAATAAAAGAGTTCTAATAAAATTTAAAGAACCCACAAACTACGTGGGCAGATTCTGGGACTTCATAATCAATGCAAAATGTTATTTTACAATGGTCAATAGAATATTTTGTGCAGTTTTTAGATTGCTCCTCACCTTGTGCAAAAAGAAAGAGATTGTGATCAATTTTGTTGGTAATAAAAAAAGTTAGCCGCTGAAAATAAGAAATAGTTTTATTATAATTCAGTCGTACACACTTTGAGTTCTATAAGTACATAAATAATGCTACTCACTCATTACCAACGAGTTAAACTAATTTAATATTTTTATATACGGTTGTAATAGACTAGTAATTTTGATGATCGAGTTAGATATACCTACAATTAATTACCCTACCACAAGGCAATTGATCGACCGTATGTACGACCGCATTATCTATACAAATCGTTCTCAAAATCTACGGCATGAAACTTGAGGCAAATAACTATACTTACAACAACAGTGGTACAATATCTTCTTGTTTCATTTTACCGTAGTATTTCATTATACCGTCTACATGACCCATTCCCACGACAGCTAGCACTCTTGGTCCTTCGGGCACTGCATTGTAAAGCAATTTACGATAGTTATCAGTAAATTAGAAACTAAATTTAGTAAAAAGTACTTTTACGGTTGTACTAAACTAGTATACTAGACTGGTTGAACTAAACGTAGTACGTGCACGAACTTTGATTAGGGACCCATTGATTTGATAAACATTTTGAGTTCAATATAAAATTGGAGATGATTCAAGTGGTCAAATATTGTACGAGTACGACAAAGTACGTTTACTTGTACCTAATAATAGGCAAATATCAAATCTTAGTGTAAATTGTAATTTTTGCCACTTAGCTGCGCGTCTCAAAATAAAGAGCGGACTGTAAGTGAACACTGTATTATATATTCTGTGACTGAACTGTGTGTGTGTGTGGTATCTATCGTACTCGCACTCTTCCATTTGATATCTACTTAGTAAAGTCAGCAGATCGGCATCGGACGCTGCGCTACGGATCGCATCAATCAAACGCGATGCGATGTGCGATGCGTACGACGCAGACAAGTGGACGCACTTATATGCGTTTCTATACAAAGAATACAACGATCTTATGTGTGCGATGCTTCTGTTACGCAATATTTACAATATTCATATTTATTTATTTATATCTTCTGTAATTCTAGCTTCCTATATATTTTTAAAAACGAAAAGTTACCTGTTCGAACACATTCCTGTATAGAATATGCTAGACATTTATCACGTTCATCGACGAATACGTGAAATATTTTTTTAAAAGCCGGTACATCCCTGGTTATTTCTTCAAATTGTGCTTGGACGAAATCTTTGTCTTTGTATCTTTCCAATTGTTGCTTGCTAAAATCAAATGTATACTGTAACCATTATGTAGATAGGGCTTAGCTATAGTGTTATCATATTCATTTTGAATATTTACTAGTACATTATTTATCTTACTTTATCGGTTTTGGATTAGCAGTGGTCAGATGATATAAAACTTGACCTAACTCATATACACTCAAAGATTGAAACGCTCTTGCAATAGTTATTTGTATAGGTCTATCACCCAAAAATAACTTGCAGCCTGGTATTTTCTTCATCTGAAAAAAAAAAAGCTTTTAATTTAAAACTGAGCTGCTGCGTTGGCTGAGCGATGGGAAAGAACGCAAATGCAATGGAATTGACCAATCTATAGGTGTAATTTAGGTTTACGACTATAAAAATGTTTTGTATTTTTTTAAGGATTTCGAAACATTTTATATGGGAAAGATGAAATTTTCTATATAAAATTCTAACACGCTCGCAATCGAACGTAATTGGAAAAACTCAAACTAGGCCCACTGAACACGAGGTCCGAGGTAGATGAACGCCGTGACCGTACTGACGTTCGTTTACCTCGAAGCTTCAATCAATAGATTATTTCTAGATTAATTCACCTCCTGATAAGCTCTTCGGAACTCTCCTCCCGGTGCGACGCCAAGCTCTTTGGCAATGTCTGCGTAAGTCTTGAGAAGCATCGCGTGTAACATACCAGACACAAAATTTTGTCCTTTTACTGCTTGTCTGTAAAAATAAATAAAGTTACGATTCACATAATACTTAAGCTCATAGTTTTTTTTTGTTTCTTGCTTGTGCGTATTTCATTTTACTCACTTCATTTTACGGGCGTCAAAGTTTTTGGCATCTTCCAAAAATTTCTTGTCATCCAATTCCAACAGTGAGACCCTTTGTCGACATAACTCGACAAGAATTGCGTTTGGTTTCAAAACTCTTACTATCTAGAAACGAAAAGTGCAATCTGAGATTTGTTTTAACTAGTGATTACGATATGCAGGTACGTAGGTACTTACTGCTTATGTTTGTAAAAATGTCTTACCTGGGAAACATCTTCCACTGATTGTTTGCTAAAGTGAACAGTTCCAAGTAATACCACTTTAGCTTGGGGGTCATTTTGTAGGACTGTAGCGGCCGGTGGTAGAGGTAGATCAGAATAGCGCCTTTGTGAATAGAATGTACATGCAGCTAAAAGATAAGGACCACCGTCAAGAAGGCAAAAGGCATTTGCAAAGCAAGCGCTTTACGGCCACTCTAAGGCTGCGTTTCCACCAGAGATGTGCGAGGATGCGTAGCGAGGAATGTGTTTGTAAAGAACCAATAGAATCGCTTCATTTACCTCGCCTCGGTCAGCACATCTCTGGTGGAAACGGCTCAGCGGAGCTAGGTTTTTGCGCATACAAAACAAGCGAAGAATGTGTGCGAGGGATGTGTACGAGGGATGTGTGCGAGGGATGTGTACGAGGGATGTGTGCGAGGGATGTGTGCGAGGAATGTGTGCGAGGAATGTGTTTGCGCATTTACCGCACCCCTGTCGACACATTTCACAGCTTCGCAACGCATCCTCGCACCACACATTAATGCGCATTTTCACAGCTCCGCTACACATCCTCGTAGACACATTTTCATCGCACAGCTTTGGTGGAAACACCCACACATTTTCACAGCACAGCTAGACATCCTCTTACGACACATTTCCACCGCACATCTCTGGTGGAAACGCAGCCTTAGAGACTTCATTCAAATTAAACTAAGTTAATTAACAATTTTAAACATCGTCCATCGTATTAATAACATGTGTCAAAATCACATCATTTTCGTAAGTAACCATTGTAGCGCTTTCACATTTAGGCGACTTTAGCTAAGGATACACTCTGACCGAGTGTCGACACGGAGTAGGTGTATTCGTTTAGGGTGAAAGAATGTTTGTTTGTGTGTTTTTTATAAGGGCATCCTCTGCCATCACGCTGCTTGTGAAGGCGCACTTATGGTATATTAATGTCTTCGACAACGGCGGTAAAACACTCAAGCAAGACCGTCATAAGGTAGAGAAAGGACTTACTGTTGAATTTTTGGTTCTGCTTGTTGAATATTACACTTTCAAGAGTTTTGCTGAACTGCTTAACAACGCAACATGCTTGGTATCTCATATTTCTCTATGTAATTTTATAATTGGGAATTTGGTCATGTTAGCACAAAGCATTTTATTTATCCTGTTTTTTACGAGCCCATAATAATTTGATTTTGATGTGTGTTACAGAAAACTGTTTTTTCGTTTGATTATGTCATTGTTATGACAGAAATTGTATTGTCGAGTGTCATAATTTAAAAACTTAAGAAAGTCAAACGTGGTCAAACCTCATTATTTAGAAGTTAACAAAAGTCGAACTTCTTGCTCGCTTTTTTTTCGGCTGCAACTCTATTCTTCCTCATTTTATTAGTGCTGATTGGCTGCAACATTTCATCGTCGCAAAAAATTACATCATCTTGGGTCGCAACGTTATAATACGTTACGGTATTTAATTACGTAAACACGCGTTGAATAAAGGTCATTGCACACTATACCGGTACGGCACCGGCACCAATCCAACCCAGCAATTTACTTGCCATTCAAATTGCATTGGGTTGTGAGTCGTACAATATATTTTGAAATATTAATATGAAAAACCCAACGGCGAGCAGTCAGCGCGCTTGCCACTACTATACAACTCAACTGGCAGCCAGCGCGATGACTGCGTCCATAAAGCGCACTAACGGCGTGCTTACAGCGAACCGGCTGCGTGCTTACTACTACGCGCCGACTCCGACACATATTATGCCATATAACTAAAAGCAAACTTGGACCTTGCTGCTGGGACCGGCGCGCGGGCGGTGAGCTTGCGCCTCGCGGCCGGCGCGCGCGGATTGTGGGCTTGTACCTTGCGGACGACACGTTGGTAGCGCGCTTGCGGTTAGCCGTAGCCGTAGCCTCGCCGTGCTGTGGTGACTGATTATATTCTCTTTGCTGTGGTGGTCAGCACGGCGAGCCAAGCCATCAATGAGCAGTTTTCTTGTCATGAGATGTTTCTATCATCGAGAGATGGCGCTAGCGTCACTTTAGGAACTAACTTTTTAAACTTTCTTTAAGAATTATAGCAGAGGTGTAATTGCTCTTTGCCAACATAAATAATAACCAGTAAAACAATATTAATGTGAACCTTTAGTACATAAGGACATAATAATGTCAAAAAATAAGTATCCTAATTAATCCATGTCATTAACGAATTTTCAATATTTTTCTATCTATGGTTTTCTGTCAACGTGAAAAAATGTCCCTAAAGTAACCCTAAACGCCATCTAGTGTGAGCTGTAAACCGATAGGAGAAAACTGCTTAGTAACTCACGGCGCGGTTTCCACCCACGCCCGCCGCGGTTGCGGGCCCGCAGCCTCTGTAGAATGCTGATTTGTATGTAAAAAGAAAACTCACGACGCGATCTACTCGCGCGGCGGGCGCGGGTGAAAACCGCGTCGTCGCGCGGTTCGGATACCGTTCGTCACGTTTGCGATCGAAAATCGCAGCCGCGGTGACTGCGGGTGCCGCAAAAACCGGCGGACTCGTAAGTTTTGAAATTAAAACGCTCTTTCGTACCGGTGTACGCCGTGTGCAAAACGCTCGAATGTTACGTTAGTCCTTAGGACAACATGCTCAAGACAGTCAGTCTACGGCTGTACGCTGAGCCGAACTTTTGTCACAAAAAAAAATTGCGCCGGACTGTTACCTTTTAATGGTTCAAAGCCTAAATAAATAAGAGGTGCTATCTTACGTTTTGATAAAATAAAACTCATTTGCATGATGATCATGATGCCGAGCTATGAATGGTGTTTTTTTTTTACTTTATGGAATATTTGATTTCATTATTAATATTTAATTAAATCTACATCCCAAAATAAAAGAGTTTTTATTGTATTTAAATTATATTATGACAATTTAACTTGCACACACTGACTACTAAAATATCACCAAACAACCATTACGTTCTATGAACTCAGGCCTACGGACTAACCAGACCGACAATTTACCCTAACTTACACACACGTCATTAATGTTACAATTCTATGAGCTAAGGGCAATAAAGTCCTTCTAGCGAATAATTACTACACTCATTGTGAGCACAACAGTACACGACAGTGAGCATATCATATAGACAAGATAATGGAGATAAATAATGCAAGCTTAATTAATTATAATAAGAAATACCCAAATTGATTTCGGACAGAGATAAATAACAACTAACAGTGCAATGTCTGCAACAACTAAATCTTAATTCAAAATTCAACAGATGATACGAGTTAGTTCTGTTTTACATAATTTCTGTTAAAATAAACAAATTTTAATTATTTTAGAGACAGGTCCACTATAAAGTAAACAATACAAGGTGTTTCAAAACAACCCGTAAATAACGAAGGGAGCTACTCAGAATCGGTAACTTAACACCTTTTTTCTAGAAACATGGGCCAAATAATTTAACCCTGCATAGAAAGTGACCGATTTATTATGGGGAGTCAACATTTTTTTGGCGTTATTCGACCCACATTTTTAGGAAACAGTTATTAAGTAAGTGATTGTGAGTATCTCCCTTATTTTTTTACGAGTCGTTTTCAAACAACTTGTATACTTAGATACATCACAACTAAAATATTTCATGAACTAAACACTATTTAATAAATGAGCTTTTCTTTAATTTATAAATGGATGGAAATATTGATTGTATTTTTATATTTATCACAGACATTAGACTGATGTTCATTTCACAACAAAAACAATTTATAACTAAAATGTTTAAACAGTGATTCTTTGAATCACTTGCGTGCGTGTGATCTTGTAACGCCAAAGAAATAAACATGAATTAATCTTAACAATAATATAACAATTGTAACAATTATTTCCTGTATCATTACGAGAATAATGAGATAGGACATACAGAAACATTATTCGGGGATCTTACTTATGAATTAACGGTAGCAGCACAGGTTGCACTAACTGTTGAGCAGTGTTACTATTTTAAAAATTTATAGCCGCTCATAGAATGCTATTTTTACGTTTTCAATTTTGACACAGAATGTAGGGAAATAATTTCAAATTTCCTGACGTAAGAAAATTTTCATATATTTTTTTGTCAAAATTGATAAAGTCATAAATGCATTATTGTCTAAGCGGCTAAATTATAGTCATACAGTATGCATGAATGATTGAAACTACTAATATTACATATAGTAACTTTACTGTTAATAGCTTAGCACTAAGTACTAGGGGCAGTTTTTAAGTAAGGCAACTGTTTAGTTAGGGTGATCTCGTTTGCCTTCGCAAATTCAAGCGATAGCAATGCCGTTGCAATCCTATTTACCCAAAATGTGCCATTTTTCTTAATAACAATAAATCAAAGACAAATGCCATTTCTGTAATAGTTATTCAGTCCTAAATAATAAATTCTTCTGTAAACTCCATTCGTCTTTGCTAGTTCAACAATGAAAACAATCTTTTTGTAACTTTTAAAATAATATCAGCAAATAAAATAATTTTACTTAAAAAGATCTCAGTGTTGAATTTAATTCAAAAATATCTCAGTGTTGAACGATGAATTAGCTATGTATGTTGTAAGTTTTGTGTTCATCTAGTTTTAAAAAGAATATTTTCGCTAAAAAGGAATGTCAAGATTGTTTACAATGTTGGACTAGCAAAGATGAATGGACTTTACTATATTTATTAGCGCAGCGTGAATATAAAGTCGTGTCTAACATATTAAAGTTCTGCAGATAGACTTACATAACTTACAAGTGTCAATGTTGAAATCGCTACCAAAAGAATATTCTCACTTGTTAATACTACCGCCACATTTCTCTGACATCTGATATTAAGTGCTTTCTGAACCCTGAGATTCAAACCCGGCAGTTTTCATTTAGGTATTTCGACAAAAGTCTAGACAAAACTCTTTTTAGACAAAACTCTTTTAGACTCGTTTAGACAAAACTCTTTTTAGCGATTTCAAGGTTATGTCAGGTTGATAGGTCAGTAATTGTCATAGTTGTTATTCATAGTTAATTTATAATAATAATTAATATGATAGTTAATTATAATATGTCGAATAATATAACTTAAATAGATTCTTTACAATATTTTAAACACTCACAGTGTCATATTTTATTCTTAAAAGATGAAATACGAAACCAAAACTTGCGCACGGGCGGGACTCGAACCAGCATCTTTCTGGCTAACCGGGCCAACTGCTCTTCCAATTGAGCTACCGTGCTGTCGGTTCGACCGCACATTGGAAGAGCAGTTGGCCCGGTTAGCCAGAAAGATGCTGGTTCGAGTCCCGCCCGTGCGCAATTTTTGGTTTCATATTTCATCTTAAATAGATTCAATTACAGTGCAAACTTATATGACTTTATATTCACCCTTAATTTAAATATTTTATATAGAACATATATTTTCATAAATATTTACAACGTTATCAAAGGAAACAAAAATTTTTCTGTGATATATCCCACGAAAATCCCTACAGGTTTTTTTTACAAATAAAGCATAAAGATAAAATGTGTAGATTTAACTGAAAAGCATACATACTGTGATTTTATTCAATAAATAGGTAAGATTTACTGAAAGAAAAAAAATGTGAATGGTTCTAACCGTCTAGTAGCCAAGTTTACTCATGTATTTCAGTTTCGCTTGCTGATGCATAGATGTCAGTCGATAAATATAAACTAGCTTCATGTTAGATAGTATGTTTCTTTTACATCTTTGTACAAAACCAAATGTTCGCGTTAAAGAGTATATAGAATACATGAATAATTGATTAATAGGAAATTATTTTGAACTGCCGTATATTGTTGTCATGATGGAAGACGGCATCATGTGTGTACGGGAGCTCAGGTAAACACGGTTGAAACTGTACACTTTATAAACATTGATATCTTAGAACGCAACACACGGCGCCATTCTGCAATGCAAAAGGGAGACAGAAGATACTTGTTAACAATTGGTTAGGAAGCGCGCAGCGAGCAAAAGAGCAACTTTTTGAAATGCCTTACACATTGAACGCGAGCGGTACTGAAATGTATGAATAAGACTGTACAAATACAAAACTGCAATAAAGTAAACAAAACGAACACTCAACGTTTCTAAATGGAACAGTACGCCTTCACATAATATCATTCAACCTACCTACCTTAGAGAGTTAAATTATGTATCGAGAAAACTAAAAATTATTTCTTACATTTACGTCCGGAATAATTAATTATATCTAAAGTTTTGATTAGTCTTCTTATTAAATGTTATACGCTGATAGGTATTTGAATATTTTTGTAGATTTTGTAGGCCTCATAACGAAGCGCATAACAATGATTCTGGAAATAAAATAAAAAAAACATTGCTTTATATTTTGATTATGATTCTCACTATTTTACAAAATAATGAGAGAGGGTGACCAACGAATTTTGTATGTCGATTTATGAATTTTCCATCAGTCGTGATTGATAGAACTGACCGACGTGACACTTACTCATGTAAGCTCATGCGTATAGTAAGCGACTAAAGCACTCACGACGCGGTTTACGCCGGCGGCGGGCGCGGTTTGATTGCGGCTCCCGATGCCGCGGCGGGCACGGGTGAAAACCATCGTCATCACGCGGTTTAGTTGAAATAAGCTTGAAAATTGTATCCGCGGCGGCAGCGGAGCCGCAAAAACCGGCGGGCTCGTGAGATTTAAAATAAAACCGCTCTTCCGCAGCCGCGGCGGGCGCGGGTGAAAACCGCATCGTGAGTTCTTAGCGTAACAGGCGACGATGGTCCTCTTGACTGATAGGCAGCGGCCTATCAGTCAAGAGGACCATGTGCGCGCGAGATTTCATACAAAAATTAAAAGTTTTCCACCCCTTAAGAGGATCGTGTGCGCGCAATCTTCCATACAAAATGAGAACACGTTTTCCACCTATTAACGTTGTCAGATATTGTCATTTTTTATACATGTTAGAGATATTTTAAAACTATGCTCGTACGTCTTTATTGTTTTTAAATATTGTATGTTTTATAATAATAATAATAAATAATAAATTGTTTATTAAAATTCATTGGTTCTTAGATAAATCGTAGAACTTAAAATTGATCACTAAGTGCGTTCTCTTATTTTGCCTGAACTAGGTTAAACCTGTATCTCAGGCTAAAACAGAGCTAACTTAAGCATTTTAAGGCTTACATAATTTAACAATAATTACAAAACTAACACAAAATTCAAAACTAAAATAATGTCTAAATGAAACTATTTTCTAAAAATAAATTGCAGAAAAACTTAATCATACATTTTAGTAGCGACAGCATAATTCCGTTTTCTAGGGCAAATTCCATACGTGTTTCTTGACAACAACAGTACTTAGCAAAATACTTTTCAGCGTTGTTACGAAATAAAAAAAAATATAAGAACCTAAGGCTGCGTTTCCACCAGAGATGTGCGGTGGAAATGTGTCGTAAGAGGATGTCTAGCTGTGCTGTGAAAATGTGTGGGTGTTTCCACCAAAGCTGTGCGATGAAAATGTGTCTACGAGGATGTGTAGCGGAGCTGTGAAAATGCGCATTAATGTGTGGTGCGAGGATGCGTTGCGAAGCTGTGAAATGTGTCGACAGGGGTGCGGTATATGCGCAAACCTATTCAACACACATTCCTCGCACACATTCCTCGCACACATCCCTCGCACACATCCCTCGTACACATCCCTCGCACACATCCCTCGTACACATCCCTCGCACACATTCTCTTGTTTTGTATGCGCAAAAACCTAGCTCCGCTGAGCCGTTTCCACCAGAGATGTGCTGACCGAGGCGAGGTAAATGAAGCGATTCTATTGGTTCTTTACAAACACATTCCTCGCTACGCATCCTCGCACATCTCTGGTGGAAACGCAGCCTCAACATTCACTTTTTGACTAAAATATCTCCTCGGAATTTCGACCATTTTTAACTAATCAAGCCTAAATTCAAAAAATCGAGACGAAGACGAACAAGCGTAGTTCAGGATGTATGAAAACAAATGAGACCAATTTTTCTCATTCCATAGGTATAGGTTTATGGGTAGGAAAACGTGTTCGCCCGTAAGCATATTTCGACCGATTTCGACCGTTGGCGTTCGAAATGTATGAAAACTCGCGCTGCGTTACGTCTGCACACGATCCTTTTAAAAGTTGTTCGATTTAGATTTTTTTTCACATGTTTGAGATATTTTGAAAAACTATGCTCGTACGTATGTCTTGATTAAAAAAATATTGTATGGGTCAGTAAATCTAAGAACGGTTTTACAATATTTTTAACACTTACAGTGTCATATTTTATTCTTAGAAGATGAAATATGAAACCAAAAATTGCGCACGGGCGGGATTCGAACCAGCATCTTTCTGGCTATCCGGGCCAACTGCTCTTCCAATTGAGCTACCGTGCTGTCGGTCCGACCGCGCGAAATTCTTGGTCTCATTGATACGTCATTGCGTGACGTTAGCGCCATCTACCCGTCTGTTTATGCAACAGCGGGCCAAGTAGTTATTCTTTACAGAATAAATTCAACTTGGAAATGATAACGCTTCACGGTAACGGTAACGGTAACGGTATTAACGGTAGCTCAATTGGAAGAGCAGTTGGCCCGGATAGCCAGAAAGATGCTGGTTCGAATCCCGCCCGTGCGCAATTTTAGGTTTCATATTTCATCTTCTAAGAATAAAATCTAAGAACCTTAACATTCTCTTTTTTTTTAAAAAAAACTTTAGAATTTCGACCATTTTTAACCAATAAAGACTTAATTTAAAAATATTAAAGCTTGTATTAGTTTAGGATGTATGAAAACGAATGAGACTAAGTTTGACTCATTCCATAAAGGTTAACGGGTTGGAAAACGTTATCGCACGCAAGCATATTTCGACTATGTCGTTCGAAATGTTGGCAATTTCGCGCTGCATTCCGCCTGCACACGATAGTTTTAACGGCGAGATATACCTTAAAACTAAAAGTGAACGATATATATAATATGCGCCAGACAACACACCAATTGTCTGGTTTCGTGGTAAGGAATTTTCTTCTTGTGTTACGAAGTACCAGACAACGATTATGACGGGGGCGTCTCCCATAAATACTTAAATACATTAACATCCATGACAAAGGTTCAAATGTTCATGCTCATCACACAAACATTTGCCCCCTGCGGGATCCGAACCCGCGACGGTCGGCGTAATAGTCAGGAGCGCTAACCAATACACCAAACGCGTCGTCAAACGTTCAACGATCCTAATAACGATCCTGCAATTAAACCAATGGGTAAAACATGTATTCGCTCACCCGACAGCGACGAGGAGCACGACCGCGATCAGTCATCAGGGCAGCCAGCGGCGCGGGACGAGCTTGTACGCGGCGTACGCGAGCGCGCCCACGCACGCCACGCGCAGCGACACGCGCAGCACGCGCGTCGACAGGGACGGGGGCGGCACTCTGGAAACCATCATCATTATCAGCCCATGGACGTCAACATAGGCCTCCCCCACGGCTTTCCACAACGACCGGTTGTGAGCGGTCTGCATCCAGTGCGATCCTGCGATCTTTACGAGGTCGTCTGTCCATCTTGTCGGTGGACGTCCTACGCTGCGCTTTAGGTCGAAGGGTCTCCAATCTAGAACTTTTCTGCCCCATCGGCCATCAGTTCTACGCGCTATGTGCCCTGCCCACTGCCACGAGCTTACTGATTCGTAGGCTTATGTCCGTAACTTTAGTTCTTGTACGTATTTCCTGGTAATCTGGAAATACATCTTTGTTATTTATTTGTAAGGGACGAAATTCGTTTACGTGAATGACGAACTGAGCACAACCTTTAATACACGGATTCATTGAGATTTTGTAAAATAGTAGTTATCAAGTTCAGTATCGTTACCATGAGTTTACGACGGTTTTACTCGCTAGCGACGACGCAAAAAAGACTATGGAAAATTGCACAGCGCCCCTAGCGGTTACTTGCAGAACTAAAATTTTCCATACTAAAAGTTACGTCGTCGCTAGCGAGTAAAACCGACGTAAACTCATGGTAAGGGTGATTCGGGTCGGGTTAAAGTTAAGTAAAATTGATTTACACACCGATAGCAGCTTCGGTTGACGTGAACCGATGCGAGAATATGCGCATGCTTAACTCATCAATCTTCTATGTAATCTACTTTTCTATGTTACTATACCGATTATAATAACTGGCGGTATTCAGCGGAAATTGTTATTATCACTGTTATGACATAATAAAAACAGGGGTTTTATTGCGATCCAACTTAAAAAGTTCAATTTCCAAGCAGTTCAATCACCACTCAGTGTAAACAATAATATTATAAAAAAATATATTTATAATAATTCTACAATGGTACGAATATTTATGATGTTATATTATAATAACATTATCAAATAATTGTAAAATTGCAATACAAATTGCTGATTTGTCAGTAAAGCAGCTGCTTTCAAATGAAAAACGCATGCACACGACACAAAAGTGGACATCGCGTTTCAAACAAAAGACGACGCGAGGTGCAACTAGTATTTGGCTCTTAAACTAAGGCAGCGGTGCACAGAGAGCTGCGGACTGAATAGAGTTCTATTAGAGCGTGCGCATAAATAAATAGAACATTACTTGAGCAGCGGCGCTATGTCCTGGTGGCGGATCTTGCCCCAGTGCTCCACGATGCCGGCGACGTGCCCGATGCCCACCACGCCCACGATGCGGCACGGCTCGCGACCTGCAAACATGTAATCTAAGTTAATGATAATAATAAATAATACATTTATTTATATCTTTCCACAAACCAAAATCTATAATATAAAAATGAATCGCAAAATGTGTAGGTAAGCGCATAACTCAACAACGCCTGCACCAATTTGGCCAATTTTTTTTTAAATGTTTTTTGAAGTTCAAGGGTGGTTTTTACGGCGAGAAAAAATCGAATAATTTCCGGAAACACCCTAAAAACAGCCCTTTTCTTTTTCCCATACAAACGTTTTCTAACTAAAACGTAGAGTCTAGGAAGATAATAATTATCCATAAAACGAGGCCGGGGCGGGACCGGGCTGGGGGCGAAACGAAGATCGCTGGGACCGCTAGTATTTTTACATTACTCATTAACTAAAATACAATGGCAATTAAATTAAATGATAAATAAACGATAAAAGCTGATTGATTATACAATATAATGGCTGTGGATTGCTGGTGTCCAAGGTAGGTAAGAAATCTGTGTTACGAGTCACCAGGCCCCCAGTTACAGTGAACACTGAACAGGCTTCTTCTGGGCGAGCTCGTTCCATCTTCGACTCCACCTAAGTCGTACTTGGCTTGGTCTGGAGTCAAGAGAGATGAGTTTAATTTTTAGGGTTCCGTAGCTAAATGGCACAAAACGAAACCCTTACAGTTTGTCGAGTCTGTCTGTCCGTCACTTTATTCTAAAACTATTAGCATTACACCGTTAAAACTTGGTAGGTAGGTACCTGTACCTTAGTTGGTACAGGTACTTGTAGAATCGTAAAGCAGTTAACGGGTACCGCTTTACGATTCTCATACAAAAAATAATGATGATGCTTGCGCCGGGAACTTCTCCGCCATATCTTCCAGCATGTCTTCTAGTATCTTTTTCTGCTTGCATTTCTTCACTTCTTTAACACTAATGAGTCGAACGGACTTACGGCGGATGGACGACCCTTCACTTTCACTTTGCAAAGACCGAATGCTCCACTTGACTTAACGATCGCAACGTTCAACGTCTTCTTCTTCTTAGCGTGTCGATGGTAGATCAAGTTAAATTTGTAGTGCCCAGTAATTAGCGACGCGGATTGCCTTGTCGTTTGCACACATAAGATCCTCGAGAGAGTAAGAATCGGGGCATACAGGACAAGACAAGAGGTGGGACATGTCTTGTGGAGTTAAACCAGAGACACAGGACAGGTCGGCTCCATCGGAAAGGCCCCACCTGAACATGGTGTCCCTGCATCTAACATTCAACGTGGAACGTGGAAACGGATAGTCATGAGCGCGGTCGCTGCGGGCGTCCAGTGGAACGCACTCATAGTGTGTGATGTGAATAAAAAGCAAAAGACAATAATGTTGATCACTCACGCGGCTGCAGCGCGGCGACCTGCAGCGAGTGGCAGAGGAACATGTCCCTCTCGACGACAAACACGCGCTTTAGCGCCGGGAACTCCTCCGCCATCTCTTCCAGCATGTCTTCTAGCATCTTCTTCTGCTTGCATTTTTCCACTTCTTCAACGCTAGAAAAGTGTAAAAATACAATTAATTATTTTCTTTTGATTATTCTTTTATTTATTACTATCATCGGCGCGTTAGCAACTGAGTCGTGAGGCCGTAATATCAATAGAGATAGGAATAATCATAAAGTATTGAATTTATTGATAAAAAAATATTTTGGCTACATAGTTCAATTATGCAAAAATTATAATAATTCAGAAAAACATTAATTTTCACAATATTAAAATAATGGTGACAAAAAAAGTGAAGTCAGACAATTTTTTAAAAAAATATATAATTTATTGAATAACTCTTAAACCATGAGACTTTTCTTAACCCATGTTGGCCTATTCTGATAGATCATAACATAACCCATCCGTCTACGGTTTTCGGTTGAACCACTACTTACGGGACACCCTGTATATGACACTGACACAACTCAGTTGATTGATAACACACCGACTCTAGCACAGATGGAAATAGTATACGGACTTTTTCCCACAACAACTGCAACTCCTATTAAGCCGCGATTTACACCTTCACGTAATTGAAACCCTCAACAATACTTTTATATCGAAAATCAATTACCATGGGAGTTTCAGTTTCTATTTAGACCAACATTTCTATTACTAACACTATATGTATAATATAAACTCACCTAATAGTCTGATTGGAAGTCAGCAGATGCCAAATAAATCTGATAGTCTGTCCCCAGGAAAGAGAGGCTATGGCCCGATGTAAAGTGATGTCGATGGCTCTGTCGCCTAATTGAACTATGCAATTCGGTATCTTTTTAGCCTAGAACAGAAGGTACACAAATAAATAACATTAAAAATTATAAACAATTACATAATTTTACCTAATCGTTGTAAGAAGATGACGAAGTTGTTAAAACAGGCTTAAAAATCCAAGAACACTATTTAAAAAATGTTTAAAAAAATTGTTTCCAATATTCGCCAAGCAAAGAAAAACTGACATCAGGGGCGCCCTTAAGTCTAGTCTACTGTCATGGTGGATCAGCTTTTCACTTTAAAAGTTTAGACCAGCAATAATTCTGCAGTTGCCATAATGCTGCAATAGCTCTGCGGGCTTTAGAAGGAAGAACTATTGGATCTGACAATAAATAACTGAGTAATGTATAAGGAGATTTGAAATGGAAACCGACACGATAAATACACTCTCCAGTGCTACAAGTGATATTTTTTATCCATGTACTTTTTATTTATCTATTTTAACCTCGGCCATAGCGCGGCGGAACTCGCCACCCGGTGCCATTCCCAGCTCCCGCGTGATGTGCGCCGACATGTTCAGTAACAGGATATACATCAGACCATTAAATACACCATTCTGCGCCATGGTTGCCCTGCAAACATAACTAGGTGTTATTTACCTATAGCTTATTAGTATACTAAAAAAAAACGATTACGAATCATAATGTGATTATTATAGGTGGTATTGTAACCCTTTAGGTGTAAAAACATCTTTTAATTAAAGCATACACAAAACTAAACTACGGTTTAAGAACTTTATTTCTCATAAAGAATTACAACAATTCACTTCTTGAGAAAACAATAGCTAATTATAATTATCTTACTGACTAACGATTACTTTAAGTAATAATAAAATTAATTAATAACTATGCCAACAATGTGGGCGCACACAGATTTGTTTACTGTTGAACGGGTAGGTTGGTAAAAAGTCGGTAACATTGGCAAATCGTCGTTCGTTCGGTGCGTGTTGTTTACTACATCAGCAACCACGGATATAAAGAATATTTGTGTTCTGGAAGTGGTATTATTCTGGGAAACTTTTGATTTACATTTCATTTAAAGTAATCTAGGAAATATAATATCATATTACCTTATCTTCTTGATGTTGATATTCTTAGCTTCTCTCAGTATAATTTCTTCATCTAATAACAAAATGTTAGTCCGCTGCTCACAGAGTTCCACCATCACAATGTGTGGATTCACTTCTTGTATTACCTGTATTACAAAATCGAAACTGAGAAATAATAAACTTTGAAATTAAAGGGCCCTTTTACATAACGAACTACGAAACGAACTTTTTTGCAGTGATACAAATGTGATATAGTATCAATACAGTAGCAAAACAGCGACCTTTATACACGAGCTACTAAAAGTAGCGATACAAGCACGATGCAATCACGATGCAGTCGTGATTCAGTAGCTGGTCGCTTTTCTGTTATGATACAGTCGCGATTCAAATGCAATACAGTGTCTATACGGCTCTACGCAAACGCCATATAACATCGACGCACAAAAGCTATTTTTTTGCCTCTACCCACGCATTTCCAACAATTGCAATGTGCGTATGAATCGATACAATACAGACGACCGTCGTACGCCGTACGGACTCCTCCGTATTACTCTAAAACGCTCCCTGAAGCTTGTATAGTTCTGTCCGCGCGGAGCAATCCTTACTGACGGTACGCGTGATACTAAAACCAGCCTAAATCTCTGGCATCGTGATGCAGTTTGCATTTGCAACGCTACCAAAATTCGCAATATTTAAGCACCCTAAGAGTTACAGTTCACATATTTTGGGCACATTTAACTTAGAAATAAAGTAAAATATTTGGTACCCACCCGAGATACATCCTCCTGTGATTGAATGCTGAAATGGGCAGTGCCTACTAAATAGACTTTGCCACCATCTGGAGCATCAAGCACTGTCACAGTACTAGGCAAACCATCATCCATTGGTAGATCTGGGACTCCTAGGAAAATTATAATAATATCAATAAAAAAAAGTAATGGGATTACCATTAAACCCTCGGTAAGCCTTGTTAAAAACTTATTAAATTATAATAAGTGATGTTGTTCTGATTTATCCATTGCAAAGGTGATAGTTATTTTACCTTCAATATCACATTCTGGATTTGAATCTGCTATGAGGTTGTCAGATGGACTTTCTTTCTTCTGATCTGGAGTTGAAGTGACAAATTTTGGTTTTTCTGAAATATTAATTAACAGTTATTAAAACAATAAAATATTATATTTCAAAGAAAGAAAAAAAAAATATTTTACTCTTAGTCTTAGTTCTTTTCTTTTTTAGTAACATTATGTTTCACAAAACCAAACTGCCTACAGTAACCTCTTATAAAGAACTGTGGTTCTCCAACTAGAAACCTTAGGACTGCATTCTCTGTTACACTGTTTAAGCCTTTAATTAGATTAATAGGTTTCAGGTGGCACATTAGCACACCTGATTTGATAGTTATACAAAATAACTTTTTTGGTTTGCTTTAAAAACATCCCCCCATGGATTTGTTTATCAATATTCTATTGTTTTGTTTTGTTTATGCAAACGCCAGCAGCCTTTGGATCCGTAAGGATTAAAGTGAATTATAATTGCATAATGCTGTATCCATATTTCTAAATCACTACTATGATAATAATATTATACTACCACAGAGTAAAATGTAAAGATATTATTAATAAATTACATTGCAAATGTTTGTATTTTTTAAACAGTCAGTCAATTGCACTATTAATAAAATTCAACATGTCAAATATGTCACATTCCCCTTGCTGCCCTGCTCACCCACCAGTGTCCATCCCACCAACCAGGTAATAACATAGCTACCCTATATCAAACTACTACAACAAATATTGGCAATAAAGATAGTGTGTGTGGTCGCCAGTCCAAACACATTGAAGAGAATGAACTTCTGATACATAAATTTACCTTCTTTATCACGAAGCATGTTGTCAGACAGAGTCAAGTGAGCATCACCTCCACCGTCTTCTGCCCTAAGGAACATCTGGCATTCATTGACTATATCACATTTAACTCCTGACACATTGGGTTTCATAAGGATTGGGTCTTCCTCCAAAGTAACTTTTTCATTGAGAATGAGTCTATCAGCTGGATCCATTGCAATGACTATACTGTAAAACGAACTATAATTGTTTAAAATCCTTTCCAATGAAAAAATGATATCGTCTTAGTACGCACACAGCTGGTACGTGGCTATCATGAAAAATTCAACAGCAATATTTTATTTCAGAACCATCATAGGCTTACCTCTTATATGTAGTTTACAGAGTGCTGTTATTAAGCTACTTACTATTAAATACTATAGTAAATTGGCGTCTCGTTTTGCAAATTCCTAATAGAATTTATCTTTATGTGGTAAAATTAGTTTTGCATTTGACTCATAGACCGACCATAGATAGATATTTGACTGTCAGAAGTGACAGACAGCAGACAATACTGACACAGGATGACAGTGACATTGACAGAAAACTGACCACAGACTTTTTTATACGCACATAGCTCAGCAAAGTGAATGCACCTCGCTAATGTAGCTCAGACTTATGTGATGACACAGAGTGAGAAAACATACATTCGACTAAATAAGAAGAGACATCATCACTACTCCTATTACGTCATTCATTCAATTTCCTTTACATTTTCCATTCCAAATTTAATTTTCTACCTTGCGAAAGGTTTTCTACTTTGCATTTTTTGCAAAAGAAAAAGTCACGATGAGCGCCTGGAGGCAAGCTGGTCTAAAGTAAGATATAAAACGTTCGAAAAGTAAATCACACTATACATTTCTTGTATTTTCAAGGTTATCTTTAACATTTTAGTTACATAAACTACTCCAACATCGCTGCCAAGGTGCTCCGCCGGGCTCTAAAACCTGAATTACGAAATGAAGCGTTAAAGCGAGATGAGTCTCACGTACGAATCACACCATGGGCTAATGGCAAACCAGCCCGTAAGTATAGCAATTGACTTCATTTATTATACATACAGACCTTTATGATATTATACCTAGGTATTAAGAGTAACAACTTATATTTTTAATCATAATATATATCTTTCAGATGAAAAGGAGTAATATTTTTTAAGTAAGTTAGGATGTTAATGAATGGTGTGCCAGAGTTTATCTTGCTCCAACTGCCTGTTCCCTGTTGTATTGTTTTCACTGATCTGTTAGACTAGTAAAATGTTTGTCCCATTGTTAGTAAATCTATCACGATATCAATTGCTTCAATTTAGAAAAATAGATCAAATAAGCAATTAACAAGATGATATGATCCTATAAACTTATTAATTAATTTAACCCATGTTTTTAAACTAACAGCATTGTTTGAGTTCAGTGCTAACTATGATCAAATTTATTTAAATACATTTTTAATTCTCTATACAATTACTCCTTTCAGATTTACAACAGGCAGCTGCTAAGTAGGTGGGGAGAACAATTTTTAACCATGTGTTACTATCATCAACAGTAAACTATTATTATTTATTGTGATTCAACTTTAGTCTATTAAACACTTAAATCAGTTACAGCTTCCTTTTCTTTGTGTAACTTTTGCCTACATAGATAGGAAAAGTCATTTCTTAGTTTGTGCGAAACAGGAACAAAACTTGTTTATTATAAAAATATCAAAATTTGTTATTAGTAAGATTTTCAAAAGTTCAATTATGGAATTTAAAATGCAGAAATAAGTATATTTTTTTACTGACTAATAATGTAAACATGTACTAATAAATATTCAGCTCCTTGATAAATCTACACATTCTATTAAGTGTTCCATAATATAAGGTAAACAGTAGTCTAATCTGGGTTAAGACTAAAAACAAACCAGAGAAAAAGTTCACAACAAAGTTGTATACATATTATTACCTCACATTTGAGGTAAGGCCTTTGCCCAGCAGTGGGATGCTTACAGGCTAACTTTACTTTTTTTTACATGTATATTATAAACATTTTTTTAATCTTGTAATTCTTACAGGCAGATTACAATTTTTTACTTCATCAATGTAGTTTTTTCCTAATGGTGCTACAGGGTCAATGTCTTGCAACTTAATATCTTTGACTAAGCTTCTATCATTACATATTTTTTCTATTCCATTCCAAGCAATCATGATACCATTATCAGTACATAATTTAGGAGGAGGTCTGTACACTTTGTAACCAGTTTTTGCACCAATAACTTGAATAGCCTTAAATATAAAGTCATTGCATGCAACTCCACCTGACACTACAATATTTTTATTTTTGTCTGGAATAATATTCCTTTTCTCACAAAAAACTATCGCTCTTTCTGTGCGATGAGCTAAATGTTCTGCAATTGCACACTGAAATGAGGCACATAAATCATGAACTTCAGGGATGATTTCATCACCCATGACTTGATGCTCTGATTCTTTCTGAACCAATTTTCTTAACACTGAATCTTTCAATCCACTAAAACTGAAATTGCAATCCCTGGCTCTGGCCAAAGGCAAAGGAAATTCAAATGTATCTAGTCTTTTGGATTTCTTTGCTGCTAATTCTATAGCTCGACCACCTGCAACTTTTGCATATGCAGGGATATTCTTAAGTTTCATTCTTCTAGCTACCTTGTCCATGATCTCTCCTGGGGGGTTGTCCAAGGATTTACCAAGTAAAAGAAAATCATCTACATTCCGTACCAGGGCCAAAAGGCAGTGTCCACCAGATATTAAAAGAACTAAATAAGGAAATGGTATATCTTCAAACATTCTTACTGCTAAAGCATGAGCTTCCATGTGATGTACTGGTATCAATGGCTTCCCACCAACTTTAGCCAAATATTTTGCATATTTGACTCCAACTTGCAGGTTGATCAACATTCCAGGTTTAGTAGTCACAGCTATTGCATCCACATTTTCTATGCTCAAAGATGCATTCTTCAAAGCTTCATTACAGCCTGTTCTATGTTGTTACGGTGAAGTTCATAAGCTACTAATGGATTAACACCCCCATAACGCACATGAACTATGTTTTGAGAGAACAGCGACTCTCCTAAAATAAGTTTATCACTGTTAACAACTGCACAACCTGTATCATCACAAGATGTTTCTATTCCTAGAACAGTCTTTTTGGATGACATTCTTCTTGAAGTTCTGAATATCAATCCTCGGTCAGAGTGTATCCTTAAAATATTTTTTGGTCTAAGCATAATTATATAGTAATAGGTATGTTTGAAGCTCATCTTCAGGCAGTCCTATAAGATAGCAGTCAAATGGTTGATTAGTTTAGTACAGAAACAGACGAGATAATTAATGAGAAGTTACAATAAAGTTTCTTTGGAATGAAATCCATGGAAGATATCTGTTCATATCAATCAATCAATAATAGTAATTAAACCACAGTCCACATTATTTATTTGAGTGTATTAAATTATTTATTATGTAATGGACAAAATAAGCATTTTATTGCGGCTGTTTTCACAGATTATGTCACAGATTAGATACATATATTATTCATCTGTGAGTAAGAGTATGGAATAAGTGTCTGCATAATCTTATTTAAAAAAATGACGTCTATAGTGTTGTGGTTTGTACTTTGTACTAGTAAGATTCGATATCGGTAGTATGTGTTTTTTTATAAAGTACTATGTTTGCATGAAGTAGCCGGTATTTATTATCTTCTCTCTTTTCATTTAAACAGTAATGATTGTGATGAAACAATTATACGGCATTTTTTCTTTTAAATGACTATTATGGTGTCTTAAAAAATATTTATATTGCAACATCATATCACAACTAGAAACATTAATTATGTTCTGAAAGAGGAATTATGATGATTATTTCGTTAGAAATTCAAAAACGTTTGATTGTATAATTTATTTAAAAAAACAGTGTAACATACTGAAAACTATCGATAATTTCCAATACAACACCGGAAAAAACAATAACACTAAATGTCAAAGTGACAGCTGACAGCAAGCGCGGTTTAAATATTTTCCTGCAGGCTTAAGATGCACGCCGTGATAAAAATTTATCGAGGCATTTTAGCGCGTTTGTTTGTTAAAAATCGACATACCCGCAGTTGCTAACATGGCTGCAATGAAAGTCATGTCGTACTGTCAAAATTCGAAATATGACAAAATTATCATTGAACCCTAACATGCCACACATATTTTTATCGAATTTTGACATTTCGCCGTGTAACATTATCGTCCACCATTAGCGACGACGACAAATCATAAACAACATATTTAGAGCAAAAATATATGACTGAGTCGTGCTAACCGTTGACTGCGGCGGGAATTCGATAACACAGAAAAGCGAACATATTATGTCTTGTCCGCAGTTCCGGCTTTTTGACAGCAGACATAATATGTCTGCGCCGCAGTCGAATAGATATTTTATCCTAGGCTCTCAAAAAACAATAAAGTGTAAAAATATTGAAAAGAAAGTCCCCGTGGAACATTTTTTATCCCTAACATATTTATTAATTTGAATTCATTATCTGTGGGCAATATTAGATATACTCTTACTAATCTGTGGGCAATATCGAGTCAATCTGTCATTGTGTCAAGTTGATCATTTTGAGCCAAATCTGACGTAAAATTGAGTGAATGGTTAGAAATTGACATATCTCGTTATCATTGTGGATAAATTTGTCCAATGTGGTTGGCATGTTGGAATATGATAAAATAGCATAGATCGACTAATTTTGTCATGTCGATCGAAAGAAATAGTGTGTCATGCATGTTAGGCCTACTGCATTCGTTACATGTCGATGCAAAGGCGTAACCTGCAAAATGCCGCCCATGTCCATGTTCTATACAGACAGCATAGATTTACAGTATTTTTCATTTACTTCAAAAATAAACGTGTTAAGAATCATAGCCTCGAAACGGTTTTCGCATTTTCATTTAAGATAACAATTCATACGATTTGCCTGCGTACGACTGCGAGTACTGCGACATCATACCAATCCTTCACTCATATTCATATACCGTCGACCACACTATTAATTCATTTCATTCACTTGGCTGTCAGACATGTCATTTTTGACTAGTCGAGCTCGCTCGGTCCTCGGCTTGGCACATACTCTTACTTTAATCTGTGAGTGACACAATACTTACTAATCTGTGGTGACACACAAAAGTCATGATGGTGGATTTGGTTTGGTAACTACATTTTTTATTTTGTATTCAACTAAATAACACGTTTTTCGAGATTATCAATGAATAATTTGTAATTTTGCGTCTTCTATTTTCAATACGATTTCAAAGGTAAATAAATCCTTGCCAAAGAGATTGTTTATTAAAGACTGTTGAATCGCAGTAGGGCTCGATTTACCTTTTAATTAAAATAAAAAATAACATGAAACGCGTAGTTTGCTGCCGGCAGAAGAAAGTAAAACAAACATTTAATGTGTGTAATGAAACATTTACCAACATTTTAGTAATTGGCCAAAAAGTGTCCATAGCAGGTGGAAGACTAACATCACATAATTACATTGTTTTCCAGATTTGATGATTATCAGACGAAGCTGACAAATACAAAATGGTTACCTTAAACATCTTAAAGCAGTCTACAGTAGTTCATTTATGTTTTGCAATATCATATTTCACCTCTGGCTTAATATTGAGTTTGATACAAGCCATTTTATACTTCGGACTCAAACCATTCAATAAGACATTGTACAGAAGAATAAACTATTATCTTTCTTACTCATTTTACAGTCGTAAGTATACAATGCAACTTTATTAGCTTAACCCAATATTTGTTTTCGTAAAGTTGTTTCCTCGGAAACAACAAAATGAAGCAAGCAACCTTAGAATTTTTATAATTTAAAAATTACATTAACTGATCATAATCTAGATATGTTCTAGAGAAGTTTTAATTGATGTTCAATAAGATTTTTTATTCCATATCATAAAATCATATTATTATTATATTGTTTATTGAAATGTTTCAAGTTTTTAATTGCTTTCAGAATTAGTGTTTATGTCAGAATGGTGGTCAGGTACAACAATGTCTATTTATGTTAAGAAGGATGAATATGACAAATATTATGGGAAAGAGCATGGTTACCTGATCATGAACCACAGCTATGAGGTGGACTGGTTGATGGGATGGCAATTTTGTGATGGTATCCAGGTTTTAGGGGTTAGTCTGTTCTCATATTTTTCTGTTAATCCAATTTACTATAAATAATATTTGTGCCTGTTCGGAGACCAGATTCCTTCATTACTACCTGCTAATTAGCAGGTAATGATAAGGTTTAATTAATGTTAATGTCAAGTCATGTAGTCAATAAAAGATCTGTAATGGAAGATCTGGCACTAATCGTGCAACATTGGACTTCTCTTTTACTTAGATATTTCAATTAGATTTTAAATCCATTTATTAAATTGTTTCTTGGTTTACTTTGAGGTTTTTTGTACTGGTTTATTAGTTCAGACTATTTAACTTCAGTCTCACTGCTAAGTAAATGTACAATAATATAATAATATTAATGTTTTCAGAATTGCAAGGCATATGCGAAAAAATCCATCCAGTATCTGCCGCCAATTGGTTGGATGTGGAAATTTTCCGAATTTGTATTTCTAGAAAGGTCCTTTGACAAAGATAAGGAAATTATAAAGAGGCAAATATCAGAAATTTGTGATTACCCAGATCCTGTATGGGTGAGTAATTTATCATAATCATAACATAACTCAATATCCATTTTCAAGGTTTTTGTAAAATTAATTAATATCAAACAGATTTTTTAAGGCACATTTTTAAAATTATAAACTTATTAACAAGGGTCTGTTAACTCTGTATAAAGAAATGCCATCTACACTGGAGAAATATGTGTTTCTCCAGTGTAAATGACAATGGTATGGCATTTAACTACTGACAAGAATTAATAAATTATGTGTTATTTATGTTGTTGTTTATGAACTACTTTAGCTTATACAACCCAGCACATAGTAACATACATTTTTGACTTAATCACTAACTTGATGCAAAGTGATAACCTTGATATTTTCTTATCTTATCAAATATGTGATTGTATTGATACTTACTATATCTGAGATACATTTCACGATATTTATTTATGCGTCCCATAAAATAATTATAAAAAGTCATAAAGTCATAAAAGTCGTTTATTTTTGCATATAGACCCACTGGGGGCACTTATACACGTCCCAGTATATGAAATAGTAGCAGTTTTCAGCGCTTTTGCCAGCATAAATATCAGATTTCCCGAAACTTTCATTAAAATCAATCACCTACTACTTACGGCAGGGGATAAATTATTGGATCGAAACCATTTGTGGTTCACTATGCTATTTTTAAATTTTGATTTTAGTATGTCATACATGCACTACGTACACATTTTGGCATTATGATTTAGTAAAAACTTTATTTTCCCGGATAAACTAAGACTAAGTACAACTCAGGGGTACAAGCCAGGGGTTTGGAGCAAAAGAAGACAAAAGGAAAGTCGCAGAGATCTCTCTCGTGAGAATACCCTTGTCAAAACTATTTTTGTCTCACCTCCTATAGTCTCCTTTGTAGATACCACCTCATAGAGTACATGTAAATGTTCCTAAATTACATGCTACAAGTATAAACGTCGTCAAAAAATTCCACTCGGAAGTGTATATGAGTGATAGTATCCAATGTAGCTCACACTGTGGCATAGATTGTTGAGCGCAACCCGCTCCGAAAACGACTTTCCGTTTGTTACTCTCTCATGCCTTGGCTGCTGTACAGATTTTTTCAAGAAAGAAAATACATTAGGTATTCATTATCGGATATCACACAGAAAAATAGAATCACTGTCAACCTAGACACAAAAACAAATACAATAATATTGTAAAGAAAAAGAATACAAAATATTTCTTATATAATCTATAAACGTCTTTAATAAGGGGTGAAAAAAGCAGATAAAATCATACGGAAAATTATTCTCGTATCGAGTTTTATCTGCTGGTGAAGTCGCTAAGAACTGCTTGTATATTTTTTATATTAACAAGCTATACTTTATCAAATGTTTAAATATTATATTATTAAACTCGTAGGATGTTATCTCTCTACCCTAACTTCGGTGACTAATTACTTGTCTAAATATAAATATTACTCATACCGTATTAAAAGAAAATTACCCTGATTAAATTAATCATTAAAAATAATAATTATAAAAATATTGTTAGTGATAATGTTTTATTTTTGCAGCTATTATTGACGCCCGAAGGCACACGTTTTACGATGAAGAAGCATGAAGCATCATTGAAATTTGCAAAAGAGAAAAATCTTCCGCTACTGAAACATCACCTTACACCCCGCACCAGGGGTTTTACTACCAGCTTGCAATTTTTCAGGGGAAAAATCCCAGCTATTTACAACATACAATTGGCTTTTGAAAAGGAGGAAAAGGTGACCTATTATTTTTAAAGATATATAAATATTCATATCCCAAAATACAAAAGGAAATACCTATTTAAAAACATTAAATAGCATGCGCAAGGTTATTTTAAAAGTTACGTTAATGACATAACATCAGATTTGTCCTTTATTTACGTAATTTTGACTGCGTTAACGTTGTGAAAAAACCTAGGCTTAGACTTTCAGTTTTTTATCTAAAAAAGGACCTTTGTTCTACGTTTTTAATTTAAAATTTTAATATGTTGTAAAATTTAACGGAGAAATTATTATATGGGTATATTTTTTATATGTGCATGTGTAAGTATATGTATATGAAATGTGAGTGATCAAATTATAAGTGTGGTATTTATTTCAGACACCGCCCACACTGACAAGCCTGCTGTACGGGAAGCCGGTGCACGCACACTTGCACATCGAACGGATACCGGTGGAGAGAGTGCCCGAGGATGAGGCAGACGCGGCCACCTGGATGCATGACCTCTTCGTCGTGAAGGTAATACTACTAGCTTTGTTTAACTACCGATAGTTGAAATCTGCTATATAAAAATAAGTCGGGTTTTCCTTCCTGACGCTATAACTCCAGAACGCACGAACCTATTTCCACGGTTTGCATTCGTTGGAAAGGTCTCGGGCTCCGTGAGGTTTATAGCAAAGAATTATCCATAAAACGGGGCCGGGCGGCACGGGGCTGGGGGCGAAACGAAGTTCGCTGGGACCGCTAGTCATCTACAATATAGTCGATAATCATCGATATTACATAATATCGGCTCTGATGTTGCTCTCTACCACTATCAATAGTATTGATAGAGTGTTAATACTATCGATAAAAACCTGTGTGTGCTGTGTAAGCTGTGGTAAACCGCCGAGGAGGCCTATGTTTAGCAGTGGACGTCCTTTGGATGGATGGATGATAATGATGATGACTATCGATATATTGAGCTTCGATACTTTCGATAGTAGTAAACCAAACTGAGCTATTGTTGGTATCGATACTACGTCTATAATCAACTTTTGTTCAACTATCGATAGTTTTATCGAATGGATAGACGAGTACCTACGTAGTACTATTATATTTGCTGTGCCTGTGTTCGATTATCGATAGTGGATTAACGACCGGCAACGCTAGACGCTGCGTAGTATACGCATCCTATATTGCCAACCGGGAAATACCTTTCCTGCGGTCGATATCGCAATAGAACCAATTTATAACGTTAGAATTATATTATGTAATCTAATCATTACAAATATTACAATAAATGCCCATTATTACAATTTGTTGTAACGGAATAGATTATTAGATTGCAATAAAAATGTCAGTAGTAATGGAATAGTTTATAAGTCTCGATAAGAGTAAACAAAGTAAATAAGCGCATGCTTATGGTTATGATAAAACAAGTCTTATCTCTTGCTTCAAAATCTCTAGGATTAAGAAGAGAAATATATTTTGTTATCTTTTTTTATCAATTTGCACCTGACTATTAATTCTGTGTTTTGTTGTGATGACGACAGGTTAGAATAACGTTACAAAATGTTCCTCTATACTACTAAATCAGGCCTCACTTGAGCGCACTGATATGACAGCCGAAAAAAACCGGCTAAGTGCGAGTCGAAACCGCGCACTGAGGGTTCCGTGCCCCCCCCTAACTGAATTCAGGGTCCACTTACTTCCACCTAACGAAAATATCACAATATTTTTGACAGCAAAAATAACTATAGTGTTTGTATGAGAGACTAAGTTATATTTGCGGTTGATAAAAATATGCAATATCTCAAAAACTACTGGTTCGATCTCATTCAAACCAATTCTCGTCAAAGTTTTTTTTTTAAATGTACATCATATTTTTTTTTCAAAATTTTTACTACCTTAGTTCAAAAGTTAGATGGGGGGGGGGAGGACGCCCATTTTACCACTTAGGTAGCGTCTATGTCTCAAACGTTAGACTTTTAGAAAAAAATGTTTTAGAAACCTGAACATCATTTTCAAAGACCTATCCATAGACACCCCACACGCATAGGTTTGAGTAAAAAAAAAATTGTTGGTTTTAGTTTCATGTATGGGAGCCCCCCTTAAATATATATTTTTTTAACTTTTAGTATCTGAATCAGAAAGCGGTGAACAAGATACACCTACCTACCAAGTTTCAACGGTGTAATGCTTATAGTTTCAGAATAAAGTGGCTGCGACATACGGACGGACAGACAGACAGACATGACGACAGACTTGACGAAACTATAAGGGTTCCGTTTTTTAACCCTAAAAAAGACCTTCGTTGCCGTTAAACGCCTACCTTTTATACAAGTAACGTGGGGATGTTTCTTTTTCTCTTGCCTAATTGGTAACATCACAGTTATGAATGACACGATGGGTCGTGTTGGGTTGGGTGTCGTTGAATAGGTCTTTGAGTTTGTTAACATCATTTTTCGATAACGTGGCCTGTTACCGTAACATTCAATTTTATAAGGCAATTGTTAGAGGCCAATGTTCCCACCCTCTCCTCACTAAACGGTAATACTAGGTAGATACGTGAAAAAAATCACAGCAGAGTAGCACATCGATGAATTTAGTTAGAAGAAAAACTATCACGGCTAGTTAAACTTATAAGCAAAGTCAATAAACTAAACACTTTCCAGCGCGGTATCCCAGACACAATAGAACTTCTATTGTTTTACGGCTATAGCCGTTCACCGCCCCGGAAAGTGTCACAGCACATAAAATTACATGTATTTTATTGTTATTTTTTTCCCCTCCTAAACGAGATACGATATGAAACTGAAACTGTAGTCAAATAATATTTTTGTTTGTTACTTTTAGCTGTAAAAATAAATTGTGAGTCAGTGCAGCGCCATCAAAAGATATAACCAACCGGTTTTGTCACATAATTTCGGATATTTTGTTATTTTTAAGGAATTCGAAACCTTTTAAATATGGTAATCTTAAATCATGTTTCACAGGACATAGTATTAGGGCAAGTGCTTACATGCACAATAGATTCGAAAACTCGCATTTGGCCGGTTTTTCTAGTTTGTACTACTAAGTCGCGTTTCTACTTGCAGCAAAACCTTCAGTGTAAGAGTATGACATTGCACATGGATTTTTTTTTATCATAATGAATCTGTATCAGGCATATACAGATAACAAAGAAATTCATAATTTACAATCATGAAATTCATAATTCGCAACATTGTCTTCGCACAATTATTCTTTGTCTAGATCTCCTGCATAGGTTATTGATCTTGTATAGCCAGACTGCATTATAATGAGACTGTTTAATTAACCTAGGGTCAATTATTGCGTCTCTAGATCACTTATTATTATCAATCACGAGTACTTCTTTACAGACATTACCCAATCAATGTAATCTTAATGAACCAAAGTCCGCTGTTCATAATTGGTTTTATCAGTCGGTAGTTATTTTAAAAATCGTAAAATAAATAATTAATGTGACCTACAAGAATGTCTATTGTTTTAGTAATGACCTCAAATATCTCACTGTGACTGTGCCGATTAGTGAGTTTTTCATAAAGGACTTGTATCATCAAGGAACTGCATGAATTATTTGACCATGTCGCTCATAAATATTGGGGCTTTCTCCAAATCAAAGAATTGTCATAGCCAAGGATTAATTACAAACTATTCGCACAATTTACGTTCTGTTAAATACATATTTTATAGTTTTTTTACTATCACGTTTTTAAGAGATTTATAAAGATAATAAAAATATTTTATGCCGCCGTTAACAACCCTTTTGATTAAAGGCGTGGTAGGTACATTTTTTTGTTTGAACGATGCAAGTGAAACAGGATGGTTTTGCCACTCCATCTATCTATGAGCATGTTCCCAAAGAATTTAGTTTTATCTATTCGTAAACCTATATACAAATAAGGAGCCATGACCTACGACACCTCTTCGTTTAACATAAGATTCAACAAATTTACCGGCTACCGCATACATGTTTCAGGACAAAATGCAAGAATCGTTCATAAACACCGGGGACTTCTTCTTGGAATCTGGCGTGGAACGGATCGAGCCCTTCAAGGCGAAACGCCGCGTGTACTCGCTCCTCAACACGCTGGGCTGGGCCGTCGTCACGCTGACGCCGATGCTGTACTACCTGCTAGGGCTGCTGCTGAGCGGGAAGCTCTTGTACTTCTCCATCGGTTGCGCGATTCTCGCAGCATGTAAGTATTCTATATAAATTAATAGCTCAGACCGCTTCTCGACACGCTGGGCTGGGCCGTCGTCACTCTGACGCCGATGCTGTACTACCTACTAGGGCTGCTGTTGAGCGGAAAGCTCTTGTACTTCTCCATCGGTTGCGCGATTCTCGCAGCATGTAAGTATTCTATATAAATTAGTAGCTCAGGCCGCTTCTCGCTACGCTGGACTGGGCCGTCGTCACGCTAACGCCGATGCTGTACTACCTGCTAGGGCTGCTGCTGAGCGGGAAGCTCTTGTACTTCTCCATCGGTTGCGCGATTCTAGCAGCATGTAAGTATTCTATATAAATTAATAGCTCAGACCGCTTCTCGACACGCTGGGCTGGGCCGTCGTCACTCTGACGCCGATGCTGTACTACCTACTAGGGCTGCTGTTGAGCGGAAAGCTCTTGTACTTCTCCATCGGTTGCGCGATTCTCGCAGCATGTAAGTATTCTATATAAATTAGTAGCTCAGGCCGCTTCTCGCTACGCTGGACTGGGCCGTCGTTACGCTGACGCCGATGCTGTACTACCTGCTAGGGCTGCTGCTGAGCGGGAAGCTCTTGTACTTCTCCATCGGTTGCGCGATTCTAGCAGCATGTAAGTATTCTATATAAATTAGTAGCTCAGATCGCTTCTCCACACGCTGGGCTGGGCTGTCGTCACGCTGACGCCGATGCTGTACTACCTGCTATAGGTAAACCGCTTCGTTGAGACTTCGCCTGCTGGGTACAGGGGTGCGGGCGGAAAGACGAGAGTGGGGACTGTAAGGGGTGCGGGCGGAGGGGATACACAAGAGACGAAATTTGCCGAGACATTTCTTAAGATATGTGACGTCAGTGGTCACAATGGCGGTCGTCAGTGTCGACACTTCATAACATATTGGAAAAAAAATATTCGATTCGATACAATTACACCAATGAGAGTGAATTAATTCTAAATATTTTTATCCAGAGCCGTGGTTTTTGATCAATAAATAAAATGGAATCTTAAAATAAGATTGATTTTTTTTGTGTCCGAATATACTGCGACTCATCTTCAGACTTTTGTCAGACAGTATTCTCTTGTGTACTTCTGTCAAAGCGTCCGCAACTGTCAACAGATGCTATCGCTACCTGTGTAGCGAGCGTACTGAATTTTGAAAAGAATGTGCCTGCCGCCCGCACCTCTCACAAGCCCCGCTCTCGCCTCCCCCCGCGCCCCTGTACCCCGCAGGCGAGGTCTCAATTTCGCGGTTTACCTATAGTGCTGCTGCTGAGCGGGAAGCTCTTGTGCTTCTCCATCGGTGGCGCGATTCTCGCAGCATGTAAGTATTACTGGGCGTCTACTCCCTAAGCCTCTAGTTTCGGCCGTATATACGGGAAAGGTTTTTTTCTTTGCCTACCATTCTCATTATTCTAATCTGATTGGAATTAAAATCTAATGTTAAGATTTTGGGGACAAATTGAGGTTGATTATTTGTACCATACAAAATAAGATTACCATTACATCATCATAGCCGAAGAATAGTAAACACAGCCGAAACTACGGGCTTAGGAAGTAGAAGCCCTGATCCGATTTGAAGAATTTCTCAATTATCGAGGAAAACCACATCATAGTCTTTCAAACATTAGTCTATGACAAGACCTACGGGAACGGAGCAAAAACAAAACGCGTGGAAGAAGTCGCTAGTAAATAATAATCTGTGAGCACGCACAGGCCGAACTTTAACAGGTTCTGCCAAACGTTGAGGCTTCTACTGAGATAACTTCTGACTTTGTGATAATTCTGTAATGCTAATAGGACTCCTATTAAACTAATTGATGTAGTCACCTACTATAGGAGACTACATTTTTTTTAATTTTTAATTTATTTATTAACTTCCATTGAAAGCGAAAAATGCGTTTCAAGTTTCAATGTGACTCATCATGATATATACTTTATAAGTTCGCCGATTGAACAACAAATAAATAAAGATAGACTATTTTTGCTTTAAAAATTGTATTGCTTACCCCGTCAGTTCAACCGACAGATAGTTTAATTTTCTGCATTCCCAAGCGGTTGACTGGTAGAGAATGCCCTAAGGCATTAAGTCCGCCAATTGTACAATATACAGTGCAATAAAGTTTAAATAAATAAATAAATAAATAGTTCACCGACAGATATTCAATTTTGATAATATTTTTCACATGAAAAATATTATCAAAATTATATCTCATTAATATTTCAGTTTTCATCCTTCTTCAAAAATCAATCGGCATGTCCAAAATCAGTCAAGGGTCTTCGTATGGAACCGAGAAAAAATAAGGTACCTGTCTCAGTATTTAACGAATATTCTGTATTAGTATTTGTACGTACATTGTTGTTTTTTATATTTATTTATATTTGGTGTGGATCATGCTTGTGTTGTTAAAATTGTACTAAATATTAGATAATACCGTTTGTTTTCTAGTGTCAAAATTAAATAAATTAGTGTACAGTACCTATTTGTAAATGTTTTCAATAGACTAAAATTCTAGTAAAGTAACGGGAACTTGTTGTTAATGTAAAATTGTAAATTGGTTGTTTTTAAAATATTTTTATAAAGACCTAAAGTATCTGACAAAACTACTTCTATAAATTTACCACTAGATCCTAAAGATATATTTCGACATTTTATACAAGACAACTGTTGTGCGGTGTACGGCGAATGAAATATTATGTATTGTTTAGTTAAAGGAAAGGATTTGTTTAGATGTTGTGTAATGCTTTTTTTGCTACTGAGTACAAATTTCTTTGAAACATTCTATTAAATTACCCAACTCATTAATAATATAATATATCTATGGCACTACCACATTTTGCACAGTTGTCAAATCAAAAAGTGTTGACATTAACCCCTACCACAGAATATATTATAATAGTACTCCCCAACGAAAACTTATATATTTTTTTAAGAATGTTAAATTAACTTTGCATAAACTGTCTGTGTTTATGATAAACGTGGCATTTAATGCCCATTTATTGCTTTAAGCATAAGGGCCTGAGCCTGAAAATTAAATCCTTAGAGATTTTCCGTAAGGACGAAAACATGGGTTTTATGGGTGGAACTGGATGTATTACTTAATTAGAACTCAGATTTTTTGAAATATACATCTTCATGGTGATGGTTTTATTAAAATAGCATTTAGTTTTCACTAAAATATTAACACATTTGTGTACTAAAACTGGATGTGTAGCTATGATACACAAGTACCTTATGTATTTATTTACTATAGAAATATTCAAGTTGCGACTATAATCAAAACACAAATGGAGCACAAATTTTACTTGATTTTTGTTACTAAGCGTTACAATTTTGAGAATCTTTTGGTTGATGTTATAAGAAGCCATCTAAGATTGGTTTATTTACATTTATAACTGGCTCGTTAAAGCATGTTATTTAGATACTTACTGAGTAACAATTGTACAGACTTAAGAATGGTTTGTAGCTATTTATGGATTTATACTGTAAAATTTGTAGATGCGCATGAAATACATTTATTATTTCATACTGGCAGCATGTAATATTACGTTATTTTTTCTATACAGGGTGTAACAAAAGGCTTAACGAAGCCGAAAACTATTTATTCCCCCCATTTATACGATCATTTTTCTCGAAGAAACCATACCTGGGAAATGACGCGTTACTGACATATTGACAGTCAAAGTGAAAAAATGTTTGTAGTTTTTTAAATAATAATCTTCTATTAGTACTAACAAGTGCTTTTCTCTAAGAAACATGTTAAAAATTTTCATTACTTTTTTCGTAAACAGACTTATGCCGTGCACTACGCAATGTATCGTACCGCGAGGCGCGGGCGCACGCAACTAAGCGCGTCCATTGTGTGCGCGCGCGTCGCTACGCCTTAGCGCTCCGCGCGCGTGTACATTGCGGCTAGTTAATAAAATAATAATGATTTATTTTAATGCCTAAAAATAAAAGTCGTTTCCCAGTGGTTATTTTTGTTACATACGATTTGGTTTGATGTACTGAATGCGTGGTTTAAGGCTTCGTTAAGCCTTTTGTTACACCCTGTATGTATACACATAACAAGGGGACAATTTAAATACTCTGATTAATATGAAATGTAAGCTCAAATGATACATGCGCATCTTGTTGTTTATTTTTTAGATACTGTAATCCATTAATAGACTTCATAGTTTTGATAATTCATGTACCCAGATAAATAAATTTTCCTGTACACGTTTTCCCATTATTATTAAAAAGTTAATATGAAAAATGTTTGTGGGAATTTCTTAGAGTAGCAATCCAATAGAATTGAAGAATTGAAGGGTTTAACTGTATGTACTTACAAATTAATATGAAAGTGACATCTTGTGTTTTATACCCGTTAGTTATTTAATTTGACCAATAGTGGGTTTCATTGTATTTTCAATTGAAATTATATATTGTAACTAAAACGCCTTCAACGGCATATAAAAGCCAAAAATAAAGCTAATTTATATCAAACTTTGTTTTATTCTCTACTAGCGGTCTCAGCGATTTTCGTTTACTTACTAACCCACTACGTCCCATTTTGGGCCAAAAAAGTAAAACAAAGTACAAATGATAGAAATCGGTTCACCCGTTTTCGAGTTGAACTCGTTGGTGATGTAACTAACACTTCTATGTGCATAGAAAAAAATCGTAAATTACATACATTTGTTGCATTAATAGCCAAACTACCTGAAGAGCCAAAATCACTTGCACCTTGTGTGTGCAAGCGCTAGACGCCAGACCTCGACAGTGCAGTACCTATCGAAATGGTAGACAGGAAAGTAAGTCATATACTCACATGTGAGACATAAATAAATATTTATTGTCAAATAACACCCTGAGGTATTTCCATTTTGCTTAACCTTAATATAAAATCTAATAGGTACATTTGCACTTTGACTTCAATAGGTTTATTTGTTACAAAAAATCCCGGAACTCCAGCTTTTTCTAATGTAACTTGTTGATCACTGACCTGAAAAGTAATTATCTTAAATTAGGATTCACATTATGAGTACAGACCAGAAATGAGGAGAACCTAATTAAAGATTAGCAGATTTTATTATCATTATAGTATTATAGAAAGAGATATACGGCGTTGCT
Organism: Pyrausta aurata; assembly: GCA_963584085.1. Taxonomy (NCBI): domain Eukaryota; kingdom Metazoa; phylum Arthropoda; class Insecta; order Lepidoptera; family Crambidae; genus Pyrausta; species Pyrausta aurata. The sequence continues at coordinate 5,510,850 of OY757256.1, read as the reverse complement.
GTGCTACCCTATATACCTTATAATTTCTGAGCACTGAGCTTCCGATATTTCGGCACCGTTGCAATGCAAGCGCCATGGTCACGGAGTAAGTGAAGAGAAATTGTGCCGCGTAGTTACCGAGAGTAAAAAAAGCGGGGTAGACCGATATGTATTTAATTAAAATTTGTGTTATACACATCAGATATCTACCAATAACAACCCACCCACCCGCAAGTTCTCTTCACTTAATCCGTGATCAAGGCGCTTGCAACGACGCCGAAATATTGGAAGCTTACAAATAATAAGATTATGGTACATGGTAGCAATCCTGTATCTAACTAATCTGATATTAGTGGCCATGAGAGATCCGATTAGTTCTCAGAAAAAAAAACATTGACTTTCAATATCTCAATAACGCGTCATTTCCCAGGCAGTATGGTTTCTTTGAGAAAAATGACTGTATGAATGGGGGAATCCGCGGTTTACGGTTTCGTTAAGCCTTTTGTTACACCCTGTATAAATTGTTTTACGGGAAAGACGAGAAATTATAGTACTAGTTATTTTAAAGGACTACAGAAAGGACCAGGTATTTTCGCATAGTACCTTTTGGTCTAGTTGGATAACTAATTTCATATCTGTTTGTTTTAGCTCTTCTTTATGTCTTCTAAGTAATATTGTTTTCTGCAATTCCTGCTGCTCAGGACTAGTTGTGTTAATCATATTTTGTATTTCCACTGAAAAAGAAATATAATATTCTTACTAAATGTATTAATTGGTAACTACAATTTTAACAAAAAAACGGCTTCAATAAATCCCTTAAGACTTGGACAGCCAATCTTAATCTTAATTCGCTGCCGGGAGTTGTGTCAACTACAATTTTGGATGTTTTCAAGAAAAGAGTGAATAGGCTGTTACTTAACATCAGGTGCCAAGGTGCAACAATTGTGGCCAAATGTCTGGATATCTAATTAAAAAAAAGTCTACGCACGCACTTCATGTCAATACTAACTAATCTTTGATGCACAGTCACTGAAAGCAGTGTTATGTATTTACTTGAATATTGTTATTTTCGTAAAAGTACTTCTTTTATTAACTGTATGTACTAAATGGACAATTAATTCTCACATGTATGTTTGTTTATTATTTGTAGCCTTTGTTGAAATAGATGTTTCTCAGTAACATGTTGAATCTCCATCAGACCTTTAACTATTTCAAACACTGTTTCATTCAGGAGGCAATTAGCTAGCCCTGAAAGTAGCTCTATAGGAACTCTCATTTGGTATTTTCTGAAACAAGTTGAAAGGTAATAATTGAACAAGTTAAAATTATGTTTTTTACGGTCATGGCAACTAGTGGATCATGCACACTAAGACTTAACCCCAACATTAATTGCCAGAGTTTAAATTATTTTATTTATGTAAGACTAGCGGTCCCAGCGAACTTTCTTTCGCCCCGGCCCCGTCCCGCCCCAGCCCCGGCCCCGTTGAACGGGATAAAACGGATCCTATGTCCTTCTCCTGGCTCTAAGCTACCTCCCTGCCAATTTTCAGCTAAATCGGTTCAGCCGTTAGGCAGGGTACGCAAAATAAGTAACTTTTTTGGTTGATTTTTTACACCTTGTGTCCGAAAAACCCTAATATCCGAGGAACCCTACTTTTGTTCAAAATTAAATATAGCCTATATTACTCGTGGATAATGTAGCTTTCAAATGGTGAAAGAATTTTTAAAATCGGTCTAGTAGTTTATGAGCCTATTCATTACAATCAAACAAACAAACAAAGTTTTCCTCTTTATAATATTAGTGTAGATGTAATTATGTTATTGATATTTAACTATAATAACAACAAACTACCTATTTATGTCTGAGTTCAGATTCCCGGTGGGTCACTGTAGAAATCATTATTTTCTACTTGCCACAATTGTTGTTTCTTGTTTTTGTTTCTTGCAATAGTTTGATACTTAACTCGTCAAGTATGTGTGAACGAGACACAATAGAAATTCCATTATTATGCGACTCCCGGGAGTCGTTTGATACCCGACTGATTAAGGATCAGAACAATGTATGTGATTGATTAGGGTACAATATTTATTTTTCAAACTAAGCATTACAATAATTTTTCTAGCTATTTGGGTTAATCTCCTGGTACTTACGGTGGCAATTCTCTGGCCATATCTTGCAGTTGCTCCAATAAAAAGTATAATTTTCTTTGCAGAGCTTCAGGGGTAGGCTCAGTGTCCATTCTACCTGTTTGGGTTGTATTGTCCCTTTGTGATTAAAAATAACTGAGAATATAAGAAAATAATAAATATTACATGAACAAGTGTATGTAACAAAATCCTCCGCCCCTGGATACACTCTGACCAATCCTAAAGGTAGGTACGTAGGTTTTAAAATAAAAGAATAAAAACCATACTCTTCTGTGACAAAAACACAAAACACACTTTCAACTTTTAACAAACCAAACATGTACAGAATGAGCACAGACAGAATACAGATTAAATAATAGTAAGATTTAATTATGTCAGTCAGACTCAGTCAGTCAGTCAGCTGATTTCATGTCAGTCAAACTCAGATCGGAAAGCTCCAAAAAGACGTAGACGCAAAACTTTTGGCCTGTGGCAGGCATATTACAGTGGGACAAAAGGATCTTCTGGCCAACAGATGACATTGTCAGGTCACACGGTCACACACAGGCTGACGTAAGCTCATAAGTACGCCGAAAAATGGATCTGTCATCGCCTTTTTTTAGCAATCTGTCACATTTTAATGTCAGTCATATTTTTTCTCTTTTTTGTGTCTAACCAGCTTAGCAGTTGTCATTACTGAACGGACAGATTTTTTGGTTTTCTTCGATTAACTATAGAGAATGAGTGAAAGTCAATTGTAATTATTCCATAGACAAATTACTTCGCAAGTGTATCATTTGCCTAATTTGATTATGGCCGTTTTATTTTATTTTACGCCACTTTGACTTATGTGAAATTGACAGTTTTACATCGTTTTGTCAAAAATACATTGCTTGAGAAAACATAAAATTTTCATGAAAAGAGACAATTTATAAGGCAGAAATGTCAATTTGGTTTTAGCACCACCACCAAAAGCATATATAGCTTTAAATTGGAGACTGAAATGTTTTTGTTAAGATTTTCCTCCATAATCAGTTCGTATGGTTCTATTTGGGAACTTTCATATTTCGTCGCAACAGGACATAGACTGGGGCGTGAAAGTGCGCGCTTTAATACTAAGAAGAGCAGTGTGAGGACGTGATTGTCATGGCGGCAACCGCGTGCAATGTAATAGATAGTACTTAACTGATTAAAAAGCTACCCATACGTGGTGAGTGGTGAACTGTTGATTGACTGCTATAACATTGTCAACCGGGTGATCACAATCAGTCGGCGTTAAGATATTGCCACCCACCCTTAACAAAGAAAATTGCGTAGTTGTGTTGTATGTAGGATGCAGGTAGTTAGTTAGTTTTAATAAGGCCATGATGTTGGGTGAAGTGGTTTGCGCTCCAGGCTACATGCCCTGCGCAGCTGCAGTCGCAGGTTCGAATCCCGCAAATATTTGATGTGATGTGAGATAAGCATGAGCGTTTGTTTGTACCCAAGTTATGTATATGGGTGATGTATTAATAATTATAATTGACTGATTAATGATATTATCCTTACGGCATAAAATTATCCTTATGACGTCATATTATTTTTAATATGACGAGTCCACCTTAACAATAAGATCTGTTAGAAAAAAAACAAATATGAATATATTTTACAGATACAACCGGGAGATAACACTCGGGCTGTTTTAAAAGGAATATTTTCGCTACAAAGAAATGTCAAGATTGTTTACAATATTCGACTTGTAGAAGAAAAACGGACTTTAGGTATTTTTATATCCATACAAGTGAGATACATTTCTTTTGCACTGGGCGCCTTGGGGTTTCTAGTCCAGACCTCCTTTTGTGACAATGGTAATTTATTAATTATTTATGAAGAAAAACTTCTACAAATTAAAAGGGACCAAGAAGTACAAAATAAGTTTGAATGACATACAATTTGAAATTGTACGACATAGTCATGTGTAAAAATTTGAAATTGTACGACAAAGTCATGCTAAAATTTGAAATTGTACGCCATAGTCAAACTTAATGAATGTTTACCGTTTTTGTCCTCATTAAAATAATATCAATTATAAATTACTTAGCCGTCAATCTAAGGTGGTTATTTTTAAGAAAACGGCCGAGTGTGAGTGTAATCAGAATCACTTATAGAGGTAGAGGGATCCGAGCAACCTATAAACGAAGTTATTATTAAAAGGTGTTTGGTAAATCATAAGTATTTTAATATATGCTTTAATGTAAAATAATGGGCTCATGAACACTTATTTGAATATCTCTTCCGTTTCGGATCAGTGTATTACTGTGTAATTGTAAATATGTTTTGTATGGAGCTAAACTGAGTTAACAGTTACAAATATATAATATAATATAATCACTAAAAATCAAAGAATGGCATATACCTGATGGATACAGATCCATATCCTCGTCATAATTGTAGCTACATGACGTGTGTAAATTTTATTGAATTTGTAAGTAAATTTAAATATATAGCTAAGTAAGGTCTCTGCGTGTCGGATCTGTGTCCTTGCGTATGTTTTATACTTATTATAGCTATCCTGGGCCGGCAAATATCAGTTGTCATGTAATTTGTATACCATTAAATATTATGGCTATATTTGCTTGAAAAAGTGTCTGCATGATGTATTTCTATCCTAGCGATTTATGTTAGTATCCAATGAGGACCTTACATAGATTACTTATTATCTATCACTCAAATTAAATTATCTTGATGAAACCAACGCAAAAATCTATTATTTTTCGCCTCATCATAACATCTGCCTTGCAAGTTTTTTTTTTAATTTTGATAGGAAAGATAATTATCATATCGACTAATATGTATCGATAAGAAAGTATCGATATTGACAAATCGATTTTAAATGTATCGATTAAGAGGTTTATAGAACGATTCCGTAGAATGTATAAGTAACATCATTATTAATTGTTCACTCATTCTAGAAAATAATCTTTTTTTTGAGTCGTACTATGTCATTTTTGATGTTAGTGACAGTAAATTTGAATCTGACAGCTGTTCTCTTAGTCCGTCATCTTAAAAAAATTACATCATCTTGGGTCACACAGATTGAATAATATATTAATCTGTGAACGTTCCTTGTTTCTGTGCGTAGGTATCTTTCTGTAAATTATTTTTTATTCCGGTTGTTTTTGAACCAACGCGAATCCACTGAGAAAGTAATCAACGTTGACGCGAATCTAAAATAAAAATCAGAATCATAATGCAAAAAAAATACTGTGTTTTGATGTTATATTTAATACTCAATTTAATTAGTGCAAACAATGAAAACTTAAGTTTGACGTCGACTAACAATAAACATGAAATGTAAGGTTGCTGTTGCTGTAATACTCTATCTATACCCTTTAAATCAAGCACACTGGTAATGTAAGTTGTAATTATGTGTTACAGGCTCCTTCAGGAAAAAGGCAGTTCATTTCCTCATATAATCTACCCAAAAGCATGCACAACCATACTGAATACATTTGCCCAATATGCTTCCAATTTCACCTTGTGTTCAATTCTAAACGCAAAGCCAATAACTCTGTGCAGAAATTGTATCAATGATTATCTGAACTTTTCCAATAAGTATAAGGAACTGATTACTACAATTGTGAACGGGACTTCATGTGGATCATGGTTTATTTCACAAGACAGATTTGATGTAGTTTTAGAATATCATGACCGGATAACTAATATTTGGAACAAGGGACATTGCGATGGTGAGCTCCATGTTAATTTTGTCTATACATCTGCCTACTTATATTTACTATAATGCTTCTAATATAAACAGGTTAATTATGCATATAAGTGACTTTAAAGTCTATTTATTTTCACAGACTGCTTTGATTTTACGGAAGGGACTGCAAAACTTTCAAATAACACAGTAAAGTTCAACAAACTATCTGAAGAAACTATAAATTGTATATACATGGATCCCAAATTGAATAATACTGATGAAATTTGTGTTCGTTGTATGAAATCTTATGTAGACTTAGATACATTTTACAAAACATTAAGTAAGGATTCCATTGGTGTTGACACCATATGCATGGATACAGTTGATTCAGTAAGTGTATTTCTTATTGATATTTTATCTACTTATATTGTAACTACCACAGTAGGCATTAATTTAAATTAAATTGCAGATGAATAGAACAAGATCTATATGGAGCAAGACATTGAATTGCTGTAAGTTAAGGAAAACCCCTGAGATAATTTTCTTGTGTTGCACAGCAGTTATATCAATCTTACCACTGCTGTACTATGTGGCAGTTAGGTATTGTGGACCTATCAGAGACTTGCCTAATGTTCTTAGGGGTAAGCAAGTGAAGATATTAAGTAGCCATAATAAGGAGAGATTGGATAATCTGATGCATATTTGCCTAAAGTTGAGGTGTTTCAAGTGATTACTTGCTCAGTGAGGTGTTTGCTATTATGGAATGTACTTTTGAATCAAAAAAATCCCAGGATTATGGAATTTCCAAATTTAGTTCTTTTACTATAATCGCAGTCCTGTTTTTTTTTAAATAAATACCACATGCTGAAGACGTTGTTTCCTCACCATGTTAGACTAGTTTCATATTCCCTAATTTTCAGCAATCCCAGGATTTATATTAAAAAATATTTTTTTAAAAGAGCCGCCTACATACTTTAGCCCTAAATAAACTTTAGGTAAATATGCATCCAATTATGCAATCACCTGACCAATCACTGATAATAAGTGTTGTATTCTTTGAATTAAATAATTTTGTGGTCACATTTGCTTTCCAGAGTCCAGATTTAAGCAGTCAATCATGAGATCTGTTCAAGAAAGGATCAATTGAAATAAAATATATTAATAATAAGTATAGTATTGTTTGACTGACAGACCAAAGATGTTTATACTAGGTTAAATAAAATCATTTGAAATACATAGAAAGCTATTTTATTAAATTAAATTCTGTCTTCCCCACATTTTCAACTTATTATTGAAAATCTGTTATTCTTTTTTACTGTAGCATATCAGTAATTAACTAAGGTGTGTATTTTGATATGATAAACCGTACACAAAATTGTGCTGAAATTAAAATAATCATCCCCATATTATTATTATTATTTGATTCCAAATTCTTATGAAGGTCTCTTTTGATATTATTTTATCTATGTCTTGCTTTTTTGTTATTACTCTTCTTTACACTGTTAGAGTTGCTGGTATTGTTTGACAACTTGTGCTTCAGCGCATTAGGAGTACTTTCGCTTTTTGACAATAATCCTAAGCTCAGATCTTTGTCTTTAGGAGTTCCTGGCCGACTGTCCAATCCAACTGCAGCCAACATTTTGCTGTCAGAGCTAAAAGCTTTATGTAACATGCCTGATGAAGTAGCTATCTTTTGTGTGGCATTCTGCTTTGTTTGAGCATGACTCAATACTTTATCAATTGAGCCATTAGTATGTTGCTTTCCTGATGGTTTTGATGCAATACTTTCTGTAGATCCATGTATAGTAGTATGATTCAGACTGCCTATGTTAAGGCCGGAGCTCATCTGTGTATCTGAGGAATCTTCATTAGTTTGAGATTCCGTTTCACTGTTTCGTTCATCTGGAAAAAGTTAGCAACACTAAATAACATATTCTTACATAATGTAAAAATAAGGAAGTTGAAGGTAATTCAAACCTACTTTTAGCCTCTGCAGGATCCACAAGTCCACTCACAGCCTGGAATAGAATGAGTTGTGTGAGAATTTAAATTAGAGTACATTTCTCTATCAATACTTTATGATTGAAAAGTTTGAATTACTAACAGCCATAGAAGTTATTGATGACTTTGAAAATAGTCTCTCAGCTTCCTTAAACTTCCTGTTCCGCTTGTCTGCCTTGGAGTTGGTACTTTTGTTGGTTGTTAGGTATCTGTCCCATCCTCGAATGATATTTCCATAGAGTTGAGTATCTTCTAAATATGACCCTTCAAAAGCATATATTTGACGTTCCAAGTTAGCTAAAGTTTCCTGAAAAGACATGTTAGTGTGACCACCAGTGTTATATTGACCATTCATATAACTTGTCTAGAGGCACTAAGAGTTTCGAAAAAAGTTTTAGCATTTTATGAGGAAAAGATACTTACAGCAACTTCAGCTTTCCTTTTTACCAATTCTGCTAATTCAGTCCTTGTGTCAGCAACAGACGTCTGTTTGGACGCCATATTGGTTTTCCTTGGTACACTTTGGGCGTCGGCAGCGGGGCTTTGAGGTGATACAACCATGACTATTTTTATAAAAAAGATTCCGAAAGCCTATACATCCATTATTTACAACAAATAATTGATCTAAATGTAGAATAATTCGCCTTTCGCTCGTTTGGTTATCAATCAAAGTGACTGCTACTCTTTTTTTTTTTTTTTTTTTTTTTTTTTTTTTTCTTATTCGTTTTATGTGTTAGGACTGACTTTGGACTGGATGACAAGCCAAGCCAAGTCACTGTCAAACTTCAGTTGTCAAATTTGACTTTATAGTTTTTTTTCTGTTTTTGATCTGCACACTCGCTGTGGCTCCGCACCGCCCGCTGCCCTGGCATGTTGTAACGACCGGCCGTGCAGCTCTCATACAGGGTGTAAAAAAGTACAAGCCAAATTCAAGAAGGTGGTTGTCAATCGAGTTTAGAACACGGGGGAAAAAAAGAAAAAGAAATAATTAACAAAACAAACGAGTATTTTAATTACTACAGAAAAGTCCTCTACAGGGATGGACCCCTAATAAATAAAAATGTATGATGATTGTTAATCAAACCAGACTAGCAGCCGCGTGCTCCATCTTACGCAAGGCTATGGCACACAGTTCACTATCATTACTTTAGTTTTGAAGGTAAGTTTTGTTTACAGTATGAACTGGATTCCAATTTTCCTTTTGTACTTCACATACCACCCCTTTGAAATTGACTCGTATCGTATCTTTTTAACGCTGCATAGGCGTGGTGGGCATTAATTAGCCATAATATCTATCTTCATTAAATCATTAATCTGGCCGGTGAAGCCGGGTTTAGTGTGGCGCGGCGCGGAGCGGAGCCACCTTGACATTGACACACACGTCTATCCATCCCATAGAGAAAGAAAAAAATCTTCGCGTTATATACTACATTCTATGATCCATCCATACCAAACGCCATAGACTTTCCGAGTGACACCATCATCGACCAACCACCTTTATTAAGTGGGCAGACCGCCCTTGTTTTTTTTTCGTCGATGTCACGGTTGTTTTTTTGACTGATTTTGTTTGTCATTGTCAAGTAGTCAATGACAGCATTGATGACAGCGCCAGTGAAGTAAACACTGACCGTCCACACAAGCAAATCACAGAAAAACACGAATTTTTGTGTTTATCGTTTGGAAAATAATATTGCTTGCATTTGCAATCATTACATTTTATATAATTATTAATCTACTAAACCTTGTCATTATAATATTAAGTTGTAGAGTTCTTGAGCTTCATAAATAATGACTTTGAATTACATTCCTCGTGTGACACAGGTAAAATAAGAACGCTTTTCTGGTGTATTCAACATAACTTTTTCCAACATAAAAATTCTAGCAGTATTGAAATAATATAATGAACGTGCTCACACTCTGTTCTGTACTACTCAACTAACCACCGTACTAACAAAATAGGTATTTGATAAATCAATGTTATCGTCTTATCTCGTCAGAACTTAATTTAGTAAGACTCCCTTAATAGCGAGTTCGCGACCTGTAAACTTTTTTTTACATTTTAGTTGGATGCTTCTCAACTGGATAAACAAGTGGAAGAATTATTCCGTCAGTCATTATTCCAAGCAACAAAATATTTTGAGGTTTGTATCTGATTGATAATGAAAGAATCGTTTAAACAAATTTTATCTAAATTACACTGTCATGATTTTTTAATTTCCAGCCGGGAATTCTGCAACCAGTGCTTCCAGAGCTTGATCTATTAATTAGAACATGGATATTTAAGTATTCAGTTTTTAACCACAAGGCAACTTTTGGGCAAAGGATGTTATCATTGGAGTATAAAAAAGATAATTTTTCACCTAATAAACTATATTGGTATTATGGATATACAGTTGGTCTAAAATACTTAAAAGACAGAGCTTTATACAGTTTAACATCAAATACTGGTGTACAAAATTTTCTTCATCAACTTGAAACATTTCAATTAATTGGGGATATAATCAATTTTCTACGGTTTATTCAATGTGGAAAAAATCCTTTACTAATAGACTTAATTTTAGGACTTGAACTTACAGCTGATAAATTAACTAGAGAGGATCTAACCGATTTCTCGTGGACTCGGGAGCTGCTGTGGCATAATTTTATTGTAAGTTGAAATAGGTTGCATATAAACAAAAAATTATATCTGCACCAAAGCTTGGAAAGTTACTATTACTATTAAAAACACTTGCAGGAATTGATTGGAACAGCAATTTCATTGATGAACATCTTTGGTTTGAAAAGGAAAATATCAAGTGTTTTGAAGTATGCTTGGTGGCGGAGCCATAAAAGTACAGTAGGGTCCAACAAGCCTTCTGTAATGACTCTGAGTACTAAATGTGCTTCCTGTGGTGGTAAGCCAGTGCTTCCACACACAATGGGTTGCCCGCATATCTTCTGTTATTATTGTTTGATGGTAAGTATTTTGACAAATATTTCTATATATTATCATCATCATTATTAACAGCCAAAGGATGTCCACTGCTGAACATAGGCCTCCCCCACGGTTTTCCACAGTGACCGGTTGTGAGCGGTCTGCATCCAGTTCAATCCTGCAATCTTAAGAAGGTTGTCTGTCCATCTTGTCAGTCGACGTCCCTCGCTGCGCTTTTGGTCGAAGAGTCCAATCTAGAACTTATCTACCCTAATGGCCATCAGTTCTTCCCTTTCTTCTTCCCAGTGCCCTGCACACTGCCCCTTAAGCTTACTGATTCGTAGTGCTATGTCCGTTTCCTTAATTCTTCTATGAATCTCCTCGTTTCTGATTCGATCTCGTAGGGATACACCGAGCATAGCCATCGCTTGTTGTGTGATTTTGAGCTTCTTTATGCGGCCCATAGTTAGATAGAGACCACGTTTCAGATCCGTATGTCATCACTGGTAATGGTAACACACACTGGTTAGGTTAAATACTTTCATGTTCATTTTAAGACCCACTTGTTGGGATACTCGGTCAAGGTCTTCGAACTTAGTGCCAAGATCGTCCAGCGTCTTTGCCAGAACGACTATATCATAGGCAAACCAGAGGTTTATGATGTATTCGCAATTGACGTTGGTGCTGAATCCTTCCCATTCAAGGAGCTTACAGGCTTCTTCCAATGCCGCTGTAAACAGTTTTGGAGATATAACATCTCCCTGTCTTACTCCTCTTTGCAGTGGAACCGCCCTCGTATTCTGTTCCTGTACTCGTACCGACATGGTGGCGTTGTTATACAGGCACTTTAACACCTCTACATACCTATAGTCTATGCGACATCGCTGAAGAGACCGAAGCACCGCCAAAGTTTCGATCGAATCAAAGGCCTTCTCATAGTCCACAAACGCTAAACGTAGAGGCATATCATATTATACTCCTCGGACTTCTGTACCATTGTCTAAGCGTATGGATGTGATCTATGGTACTAGCCTTTTTGAAATCCGGCTTGTTGATTTTTTATGTATCTGCAAGCTTAATTCCCTTAATTAATCTTTCCCTGCATGACGCTCAATTTGGATTTCGATCGGGACTCTCAACAGAAAGCGCTATCATGTCCCTCAAGCAGACCGTCAGATACTACACCGACAGGCACACTCCTGTTTACGCTGCCTTTCTCGATCTCTCCAAGGCATTTGATCTGGTAAGGTATGACATTCTCTGGCGCAAATTAAAACAAACTAATATGCCAGGTGAGCTTGTCAATATATTGAGATATTGGTATAACCATCAGTCGAACCAGGTCAGATGGCTTGGCGAGCTTTCTGGGGAGTATGGGCTGGAGTGTGGGGTGAGGCAAGGGGGGTTGACGTCTCCTTCCCTCTTCAGCCTGTATGTGAACCAGCTGATCGAGGAACTGAGCGAGACTGGTGTCGGCTGTTCTGTTGATGGGCACATCATCAACAGTATCAGTTATGCGGACGACATGGTCTTGCTTAGCCCTTCGATTGCTGGGCTCAGAAAATTAATAAAGGTGTGTGAGGAGTACGCGACAGCACACGGCCTCCTTTATAATGTAAAAAAGAGCGAACTCTTAGTTTTCAAAGCCAGTGGCCGTAAGGTGTGTAATGTGGCTCCCGTGCTTTTGAACAATGTCGCACTTAGTAGAGTGAAAGAATTTAAGTACCTCGGTCATATCGTCACCGAGGATCTGAAGGATGACAAAGACATAGAGAGGGAGAGGAGAGCGATGGCGGTCCGCTGCAATATGTTGGCTCGCAGATTCGCACGATGTAGTGCAGAGGTAAAAATTACTCTTTTTAAGGCTTTCTGCCAGACTATGTACACGTGCAACCTGTGGGTCAGCTATACCCAGCGGGCCCTCAACGCTCTCAGGGTACAGTATAACGACGCCTTCAGGGTGATGTTGGGGCTGCCGCGATACTGCAGCGCATCTGCGATGTTCGCGCACGCGCATACTGACTCGTTCGGTGCGGTGTTGCGTCGCCGCATCGCCTCGCTCCAGCGCAGGGTGCGCGGCAGCACCAACAGCATCCTGAGGGTGCTCGCCGACAAGCCGGACTGCCCGCTGCGGGAGCACTGGGTGCGGGCGCATGTGCTAGTGCCCGGTGCCCCCATAGCACCACGGTACTTAGGCTAGGAACGTTATAATTTTATTCTTGTATTTTTTAATTTCTATTTTATTTTTAATTTAAATTTTAATGTTTATTTCAATTTTATTTTTTAAATTTAGTTTCAAGTTAATTTTTTAATTTTATGTTTGTGATTATTATTTTGTTTGTAATGACTGATTTTATTCTTTATTTTATTTGATATTCTTAATGTATTTTATTTTATTTTATGTTAGGTTAAGTAAACGTGATATGGACATGATCCGAAATAAAACATTTTATTTTATTTATTTTTTATTTTTTTAATTCTGTTAATAAAATACCTAAGAACTGCAAGATGTAAGAACTAATGTAAATGTTTGTTTTTTAGGCTAACAAGACAGTTGATCAAGATTTTACCTGCCCTGAATGTTATTTTAATGGGAAAGACATAAAAAGACTGTTAATGGATTGAGGTAATAAATTCATGATTTTTATAAAATTTTTGATGTAATCTGAGTAACATCATTATTATAAATAAATAATGATATCCTAATTACATGTAAACAAATAGTAATATACAAACTTATTGTACAGCCAAATGAAGTTAATTATGCAGGCAAATACCAAATATTAATAAATATGGGTCATGGTGCTGTGATAGTAATAAATCATCTGCTTATTTTTCCTTAAGAAGTAGATAGTTTTAAAACATTGTTGATCAGTTGTTATATTATTGTTGTCTAATTATAAGTAAATCAATGTATAGAAAAGTGTCAAAAGTGTCAAAAGTGTAACAAGTCCATTTCTTCACTGTCTGTCTGTCTGGCAGCATAATGTGGGAATAAAATAATATGGCAAAATCGATTCACTTCAGGTACAAAGTTTATTTTATTAAACATACAAGTAAAGCAATCCGTAATAATATTCTTTCTATGTTATGCTTATTTATTTATTACATACATCTAGTTATAAATAGTTGAAATATTTTTTGTAGATACTAAAACATTAAAGTACATCATCTAATTTAAATGAAACCATTTTATAAATAGTTGTCTTATTTAGTTTTTTTTTAAATTAAAGAATTGTTTTGAAGGAATTGTTTCTAATAAAGATAGTGATTTTCCACATGTATATTTTCGACATGTCTGTAGGAGTAAATCTTAAACTTTTTAGTGAGCGTGTCCTAGCTACACACGGCGAGGGTACGTTACCTATATTTATAAATAAATTCATGCTTCTGATTATCCCAGATTCCGTGCCGAACCTTATCATCTCCTCTAAGGAGAAACTAAGCACGCAGGCTAGAAACTGTTTATTAAGTAAGAGTACCTGGAGCTCTATTTTTGAATCACTTTCGTCAATATTCCGAGTGGTTTTCGTTCGGAAATCATTTAAGAGTCAACAAAATTGAAGACGCAATATCGCAGAACTGTCCAATATCGAAATTCAATGAAAGAAAATCACACGCTAATGTTGCACATGCTAATGACGCGATTGATATAAAAAAAACTATACCAAACCACAGAATATATACTTAGAGCTGCCTATTCACTTGGAAATATATAATAATATACCGAGATATACTCGATATCGCTCACTTTAGTTTACAATGGAACCGTTCTCACTGAGAAATAAAATAATTTACATCCCGAGCTATAATATGTTTTGGAGCGATTCGAGAAATATATATTTTCTGCCCTCCGTACGACCCTCCGCCCCCCGCGGTGGTGGACAATTCCATACAAAACTAAGAAAATATATATCCCATGGTGTGAACGGGTGAAAGATATATCTCGGGATATAAAATATATCGTAATATATATAAATATATTATAGCCCACAGTCAAAAGGCAACTGAATAGTTGACCAAACATCAAACTAAGACAACAGAAACCTCACGGGCCAATACCTCGCCGGCGCGGGACCGTAAACAAAATAATGTTTATTAACACATCCGCGAGGGGTATGGCTGGATCTTTTAAAATGTCCGTTACGTACGACTATAAATTAATAATATTTGCACCTTATAAATCTAATGTTGGTTCTGTTTGCTGTTGCGGACGTCTGCGTGGAAACCGGTCTCCCAATCGGCGACGTAGTTGACCGTGCGCACGGACCCGTCGGGCTCCACCAGAGAATACTGACCTGGATATAGAACAACTTTGTTAGCAACTAATAAATTCAATTTGAGCATAAATACCCCAGACACTTGCTGTAAGCGATGTTACGAAAATTTCATCGTGTTATGAATGTATCAATCCTTATTTGGATATTACTTTTTAAGTGTTGCGAGTTGCGACGGTTGTAGAACGTTTAGTTGAGGGCAATTTACTGTATCTACATTCACTTATTTGAAATTTTAATTAATAATCTCATAGTTATTTAGTGTGTGCGCACAGAATACATAATAGTATTACTAAGGACTGCCATGATGCCACTGCGGTAGGTTGGTACCTGCGCGTACACCGCACGAAGACAACATGGTCGTCTTAACGCTAGGAAATAATACTCAAAGGAAATACTTACAAAGTATTTTTCCTACTTTACCGTACCATTCCATGACCATGCTAGGAACGTGTCAGACAAAAAAAAGTATTTGGTATTAAAAACTATGAAACCTTGCCTACTATAGGTCGACCGCAAAACTGAGACGTTTCTGACGTCACTTTTATCACCTGTATTTTCATTTCCCTCACAATTAATGTACTCGGGTGAATCAACTTTTCTCTGTCCCAACGTGAAAAGTTGAGAGAAATAAAAAAGTTAAGGGGATCATGATTTTTACAAAAGATCCGTGTTCCTCAATTATTAATCAATCATATTCCAAGAAAGGGCACGAATTTTGATGTGTGATTTACGAGTAAATTATCTCAGTCCAGCTAAGGACCTAAAAATCAGTCCCCTGGGTGACCGTTATTTTGACCAATAAAATAACAAATAATCGGTACATAAATAACTGTCTTAGCAAGATCTATTTAATAACATTCTAAATCAGTTACCACATATTTATTAACTATTAAGACTTTTTTTATATACCTGAAAACTATGTCTCTTGAGTCACTAATCCAAAAACCAATCCTAAAATGTCTTATAATTCTTTAGAAAACAGTCACATAATAAAAATACTTCTTGGGCTAACTTATCTCATAAAACTTTAAAGTTCTACATAATATTTTTCGTGGTACAATACTTGCCAGTTAAATAAAACACAGAAATCTGCGCAAAAACAGGGGGACAATATGGTTTGTCAGGAGACAATATGTAACCCAAGAGACAATAATATGCAAATAAACAACAATTTTATTAAAAAGTTTTACAAGCATAACAAATGTATACGCCTTTCTTTGTTAGAAAAGACAGAAATCACAACCGTATCATCTTATTTCAAGGTTAAGCAGTACGTTTTGTCATTTCTCTACTTCAATTTGGGCTAACCTCAGTAGAGGATAAGCCTGAATGATATTATTGAATCAAGAGATCATTCTCGCTCAAGCTATTCATATAATGCAACTGGCAACTATCTAAGAGGCTCTTAATTATTTCGGAAAAACAGGTAGGGCATAAAGTTTCTGGGGTTTTGTGTCTTGTAATTGCCCTAAAACAGCTCGTCCTCCCGAATCTGGGCTGAAATGTAACACCTCTATCCCTTAAAAAGGATTTAAAGGAAATTTCCCTGTGCCTGATCACCTGAGTATCTGTCTCAGTGACTTCTGCTTCTTTGAAGTTGAGATTGGATGACCTTCCGGCTGAAATCCAATCTCAACTTCAGACAGTTAATCAAATCCATATCCTAAACATCAGCTAAAAACTTGAAATTATCTCCAACGTCAGCAATACTTCATTCCAAAGCAACTTCCTCAACTCTTTAAAGTCAGGTTTGATATTGCATGGACTACATTATTATTTTAAGGACTTTGGATCTCCCAAATACCAACTGACTGTGTGGATTCGGAACCGAGCCACAAGAGTTGGGGGATGCTGAACTTAGTCAGCATAAGCTGCTTAAGCAGTTTAATGAATTTCGAAGCCAATTCGGCCCTTTTTTTAGTATCTGAACACAAGACGTGAACGTGGTTTCCACCCTAATGTCATAGTCATAACAGTTTTAAGCACCAGATGTTATCGATCTACATTTCTGATGCGTACAGCTAAGGAAACCAACTCTTGAATTGAGTGACAATTGCTTCGTCGATTCTAGGTGGGACAAATGATCCAACTAAGTGGGTATAACTTCGAGAACGAAAGTTCTAGATTGAAGATCTTTTATCAAAAGAGTAGAGTTCACCGGTGAGATGGGAAGACGACTTGCAACTTAACTGCTTGCAACTGGTCTCTATAGAAAACTATGGGAAGGTTTATTATTAGCAATGGACATCCTACGGCTGTTAACGATGGTATTGATTACTACATAGGACCCGGACTTTTTAGGCGAATAGAATAGATTAAAGTCAGACATGGTCTTTCTTCGCCTGAATTATGTATTACGTAATTTACGTACCACATTTAATATTAAGTTTTCTCTTACAGCGCCTTTGTGTTTTGGCATGGGTGTATGATATCATTTCTCTGAGTAACAGATTTCATTTATTCTGAGTATAATCAAAAATTGGCTAAAATTACTAAGTATTATTGTAACAGATATGGGTATAATATTTCAGACTTTATTATTTGGAGAAATAATAGTAAAACACTGTGCATCCATCAGCTTTTAGGAAAGTTATGTGTTGAACTTTACTTAATGAGACGGCAAGATGGGATAAGAAAAACCACTATAATAAGGCTTTATACACCGTGCTTTTTTAACCGTCTTACAGCCGAAGGCCACTTAAAGTATCCAATAACTTCATGTCATTCGTTAAATAAAACTTGGTTATTATTAAGATTTCAAAGCCTAAGACATTAAAGAAGATATCAGCACAATTTAGTACGAAACATCCTGTAACGAGCACTACGCGCGGGTCATTCACTCGGCTGTCTAGCACTACTGACCTTATTTTACGCACGAATAGTAAGGGGCGAGGCGGTGGGCGTCACAAAGGATTGCGCTAGCGCATGATTGGTTAGAGATCCACGTGGACTGTCTTAGATTGGCTACGGTGCGGAACGCGTGGAAGCGGCTAGGTCAAGGAGTGCATTGTTGAAAACGTAAACATTATGAACAGGATGATACATTACGTAACATTACTATTAGATATTTTTTACACCAAAATTATGTGGAGTGTAATAAAATAAATAACATGTCCCTAGAGGTTTATTAAGATGGTTACATTACGTGGGCTTTGGGTGTAAGACGGTTAAAAAAGCACGGTGTATTGTTAAAACAATATTAAATTACAAGTTATTACAGCAAAAACTAATTATTGTATGATTAAATACACTTTATTGATACAATAACCGCGTTTTGTCTCTGGTGTTACCTCTATTTGTCTCTTGAGTCACCTAAATAGTGAGGAAGGGGACCAGTAACTCCAAAGACATTTAGCCTTTAAAAAAATATAAACACGCCATTAACCACCAATTCACCTTCATTCATATTCTCACGTGATATTAGACCATATTGCTTATTGCATTTTAGTTCATAGTATGAAAAATAAAAGAAATACTTGGGAAAATGCGTGGTTGCCAGCGGAACAGTAAACGTACACTTGGCGTCACCTCTGACGGCGGATGAACTTGCCGAGTAAATTATCAGTCGCGAGAATAACGGACATGGTCACGTGAGACCTAGACCGTTTTCTGATAGGTGCAAGCTTTAGTTGTGCCATTTTAAAACATAATACTAAATATAAGATAAGTAAGTCAGGGGACAACAAAATAACTGCACTCCGAGGGACACAATTTCAGAAGTCAAAATACCTAAAAAATCGTTAAATTTTTCGGACGTCTCTTTAAACACGTGAAACTATGGGCTTTGTTAATTGGGATGCCATATAAGATTTATCTGCTGTCATACAGTTTTTTCACACCAGACCTAAAAATTAGAGAGAAACTTGCCGTGGGGACAGCAGATTTTTGTATGGGAGCCCAAAATTGTCCCCTGGGTCACCTAGCCAAAAACGAAAAATTGAATTAAAATGTTTATCAAAAAAATATTTTCATATTTCTTAATGATCTAAGTATAAGTTTATTTCATAAAATATATTGAATTAAGTCATTTTTTCCTGAAAATTGCTTTTGAACACTTGGGACACGAAAAGACAAAGAAAAGTTGATTGACCCACTCCTCATCATGACTATAAATAAAGAAGAACATTTAATTCATAATAAAAAATATGGAGTACATTATTAGGGAGAAAAATACAACAAAAGTGACGTCAGAGACGTCTCAGTTTCGCGGTTTACCTATAGACCGTTCCGTCACCGACCAACACCGTCGCGTGCCATACACGGAGCGTGTCAGCAAAAATACGTCAAAATACCGCTCGCTCACTACTCCGTAACATATAAATAGTGGAAGGGATTTCCTGGAGCATGTTACTTAAGTTATGATTGACGTGCCTGCGTGATGTTTTGTAGACCTTAAAACAAAACAAAAATCATACCCTTGACAACTTCGCCATCCCGTTCCTCCTTCTGCTGCTTAATGTCGCCGGTGTGAGGGTCATTCACGCCGTATTCGTAGGCGTATCTTGGGTGTGCGTCCTGCAAACGTTAACATCTTGAGTTGTGATAAGTTCTATCTATAAGACTGGGGCACTAGGTGTTAGTTATTGAAATAACGAAAAACCTCTTTTGGACTCTTAGATAGCGACCCTTGAGCTCAATAATAATCACTTTACGAAACCGAAAATATCCGAAAATTGTTTTAATACAAGTCGTTAAATGAATGAGCAATTACAATAAATTGCTCATTAGTGTATGGAAAATTATTTCGAATTAGTTTTTTTTTGGTATGTGCGCATAAAATAAAAACTTCTTTGAAGCTTTCTGCTATATCATGAACACCCTGTGTAACTATCACTAATGTCGTGAGAAATACCAATCGTAACTAAAGTTCAAGTAGGTGTTTAAGTGGAAATTACGCGTTGTTGTAGCTAAGGATAGAGGGTCAGAGCGCCGATTTAGCCAATTAGGGAGTAATTTATAATGTGAGCTACTGATCCTTTGTACTTGATAGCTATAACTGGGTTTACAGTGGGGTTTACTTACTGAAATAACATTAAGCATGTATGCTTAATTCTAAAAATCTTTAGAGGAAAAAGGAAAAAATGTTTTGAAAAACCATCATGTTTAGTACATGGAAGTTTTAGTGACTAATTTATCGCAGTATTGAAAAGTTCATGAATTTATATAGTCTAAGGTCACTCGACTTTTAACGGGTGTCCTACCCAACTACCCAAGCCGCTTCGCTTAGCAAGGAAACTTGACTTTATCTAATTAAAAATTAAGCCAAGTTGTTCTTGATAAAGCTCGCTCGTAAATATATTCAGCCATAAAAAGAACTCTGCCTCAAATCCAGGTCGCTATCCTGATTAGGTCACGAGTACCTAAGCATAATCTGCGTTATTAAAGCACAGTTTTTCACGATTTTAGTAAATTCTACTAATCAAGTGGTTTTTGTCATGTGTGTTTATCAAGGATTTATAAATTAAGCATACTATAATAATATATTAGTCATTAAAATACAATCTGCAACCTATTTCCAAACCAATCAAGACAAGACATTCATTCATCAAATTATCCTCTTTCAATAATCAATTTAATAGACAACGTGATAGTAGGACGCTTTTACTTGTTTTCGGATCTCATGTTGAATTAATTATCTGGTGCTTCACACCTTAATCGAGTAAGTAGGTGTCTAATGAATCACATCCTGCATTTCATTATAAATATCTACCTATTCTGCAATGTAGACTCGTAGGCTGTCTTACTAATATAGCTTACATTGTTAATTAATATTAATTACTACTACACTTTAACTGTTTTTTATTTTATGATTGATTAATAATCAAACGACTACCCAATAAGGTACTTTTCGTAGATTTTATTTTGTTTATCGTGGTTATTTCTAACGTTTCCTGTTGTAAAAAATGTATGTAAGTATCTACACAGATAATATAATACTACTAGTAGTATCTACCTATGTTACAATACAAAAAAAAAACCTTCAGTCTATTTCATTACTAAGCTGGGCAGGCAGCACTTAATTTTTCTCTTTATTACAAAATTTAGCTCGTACCTACGTGGTTGTTATCGATTCGATATTCTAGGAGCAACGGATTGACGTGTCTATATTCTCAGGTATTGACCCCCCCTCGAATAAACTTGTTACAAAATGTTTTATTATGTAGCCCAGCACACGCCTTTCAAAATTGACAAAAGTTCGAATGAGGCGTAAAATTAAATTATACGTGTAATGAGTATTCACAATTTCTGAAATCTTCATGTTGAGACGGTCTGGATTTCGAAAGTAGGGCTGTTTTAACACTTTTGCGCTTGAAAGTCCTGCGCTTGCATTGTGTGATTCTTAACAAGGTTTATAGCTGTGCAGCCTTACGTAATGGCAAACCGAATGAGGTGGTTAAATGCGGAATAAGCGGTGATCGCCGGTGCGAAAGGACCTGGGTTTTGTAAGCTCTGATTTTTATCGGAAATAATGCCTCAATGAGACTACGACTACCTCGAGCCCTGAACAAAGTTCGAAATTCAACTATCTCTATAACGATTTGTTGCTATTATTTAGTACCTACCAGAGGTAATCCTACTATTAACAAAGCTTTTTACAGACATTGCCTGCTTAACTGTTTAACCATCAACAAATAAGCACTACCCAACGAATTTTAATTCAAATATAGAATGTCATCTTGTATGAAGTATTGGACTGATGTAAGCAGTATCTGATATTAAGCTTTCAAGTAGAAATGGAAATGTAATCGGTAGCTTAGAGTATGTAGTGTAGTGTGTAGCTTACCCATCCAATAAGTTTAATGCAAATAATTACACAACATAATTTAACATACGATATTTTTTACATTTGAGTGACTAATTGGTAGAGATTTCGATGTCACAAAACCTGTCCTGGATCAAATTGGACGGCCGATCAAATCATGTTGCGAAATTGAATTACTTGCAGGGATATGTGGTAACTAAGTATGTAATATGGTGCAATATCCTGGGGCGAAATATTTACGCTACCTAAACCACCACCCACCTACATCTATTTGGGGCCACTGTTTAAGCTATAGTGAAGCGGGTAATTAAAACAGAACTAAAAGCGAAATATTTACATTTCAAATCTGGCATGCTTTGAGCTTGCCAATCTGAACTAGAATGGTGACCGTAAATGCGAAACTTGTTAAGTACATAATACTGCCTTAAGTGCAAATCGAGATATCTAAAATTAATATTTATCCTAACATAGCGGCAGTAGGTAACTGAATTCATACCGAGCCGGTAAGAATGTTCAAGGAACTTACTGATCTATTGGAGCCTATTGGTTATTAAGAACAATTTTATTTGTGTTGAGTGTGAATCTTGTTAGTTTGCATTCGTTATTAGAAAATACTTACGTAATTCTCCAAAAACTCTGTGTGTACATTCTTGACGGCGACTGGGGCTGCTATCTTTGCTGCAGGCGCGGCCACTGCTACCGGCGCCGTCACCTGCGCCACGGGAGCCACTGCGTATTGACCCACGTTAGCTCCAGATGCACCATAGTGAGCCACGTTTGCTCCGGACGCAGAGTATTGAGCAGCATTCGCGCCAGATGAAGAATAATGCACAATATTCGCACTCGATGTAGCGTGCTGGGCTACGTTCGCTCCAGAAGAGGCGTACTGAGTAACTGCAGGCGCTGAATATTGAGTGTAGACTGGAGCCGAGTATTGAACAGCGGGAGCGGCAGGAACAACATGTGTGACTTGTGAGGATACTTGAGCGACTGCCGGCGCGGCGTACTGAGCTATGCTCGGAGCAGAATAATGAGTCACTGATCCCGCACTAGGAGCCGAGTATTGCTGAGATACAGCAGCCGGCTGGTGGTATTCAGCCACTGTAGGCGCAGAATATTGGCTCACAGCTGGCCTGAAGTATTGATATCCACTGGCGGCATTTGATGCAGATGTTGAGTACTGTGAAGCTGAAGCACTTTGAGCAACGGAGACAGGTGCAGAGACAGCTTGGTTGTATTGACTCACTGCCGATGCGGATGGTACAAAACTTGAGAACTGCGCAAATGCTTGAGGCTGCTGTACTCTTAAAGCCGCCGAGGTGGTATAACCGGCAGGACGTGCAGCATACACCTGAGAAACTACCGGTCCTCCGGTTTGCACACTGCTGTATGAATTCAGTGAAGCTTTGGCCGCCGATCCTGATGACGCTTGCTGTGATATTGAATTTTGTGTGAAGTAGGTAGTTTTGGCGGGTGAGATCGCGAATTTGGCATACAAAGGTGCAGCTGTCACTTTAGCGATGATCGGGGCTTGAGCATACGTAGCCTGCGGAATCACTGTTCTCCTAGCTCCAGCAACGGTAGACAACCCAGCCGATGTGGCGTATCCGTGGACTTCGTTGGTGGCTGTCGCATAGTTGGATTGCGCGAGAGAAGATGTTTGGTATGTAGCTGGTTGGGCAGCATATGTGATCTTTGGTGCTACGGCTTGGTAGGCAACTCCTGATGAATATCCGGCATTTGAATACTGGTAACTTGGTGCTGCTACTTTAACTCCAGCTGTGGATAGCTGAACTGCTGGCGCAGGGTACGAATATCCACCGTCACCACAACCCTGTGTTTGTTGCACTTGGCTCAAGTGGTAGTTCAGATCAGGATCGTGGTAAGCTAATACTGTTGTAAAAGCCAAAGTGGCTGTAGCGACGATTGCCTGAAATAAAAAAAATTAAATATTTTTTTTGAAGCTCAACTTTTTGATGTATTTTTTGTTATAATCATGTTATTACTTTCTTATACCTTTACGTATAGATTCGTTATAAAATTCTAATTCATTTGACACAATTACTTACCCACTTCATTCTAACTTAAGCTTAATCGGTAGATCATAAAATAAAGGCTAGTTCCGAGGTTGCATCTAATTTAGTAAAGTGTACTTGTATTTGCCAAACTTAAGCGTCAGTCGAAATGAGAGCAAACTGGGTCCGCAAAGTCTTTTATACCGATCACAAGATCTCATATGTGTAAGAGCCGGCTGCGCTTTTTGACGTTCGCCGCAGTGGGCGCGGTCTGCGTGTGCGCATGGGCCGTATAACAAATGTTATAAAGATCACAATACAGAACAAAGTGCACTAGACTAATTAAATAGTCACACTTTATGAAGTAGTCGTAAACGTAAATATAAATGCCTTAGACCGCAAATTAGCTAATTAATATCCTTGTTGATACAAACGATAGCCATCTCGGTAATTAATCTACATAATTATGGCTTTATCGGCGTTGTATGCTACTACTCAGCATAAATTGTAACGAAAGTCGGAACGTACTATGTTACAGTTATAGTCGCAAAGATTTAGTTTTTAAAATACAATAATAAGGACAGACCTAAATGATAAAATAAGGACTTGGTTAATTAAGTAGTATTAATATGGAGTAAGGATATCGGTTCCTGTTTTAAATACTAAGTGGGCCCATAAATGTGGTCAAAAGCGACAAATGCCTTACATACGCCTTGCTTCGTTCAGTTATGTAGTCAATGGTATGCTAGTAATTTATTTGAATAAGTATTTGTGATTAGATTGTTTGGTAGGTAGGGACCTACCGTACAACGTAAGTAAAACTGACAGCTGTTGTGGGAATTATGTTAGGTAAGTATTTGAATACCGCTGGGACGATGGAGTGCATGCGAACAGCGATCCTTCGTCGTCCCACTTAGCAGTCTGAGGAGCCACGCGGCGGTTTTAGTGGGTATACTTGACCACCAAGGGTCCCACATAACCTGCCACGGCACGGTATGCATAAAGCATTTCCTTCGCGAAGAAAAGAAACAATTGACTACAGATTGCTACAGAGACTTGATTGGCTATCGGAAGTCTTTCTAGGTATATTATTTCATTATAACATACTAAGTATACTATTATTTCAACACGTCTGTATATTCACAATAAACGCATAAACTTTTCTGCATTTCCTGGCAGTGTTTACCGATAGATAGTAGTTTTAAATAAATAAATAAATATGCGCCAGACACACTAATTGTCTGGTGTCGTGGTAAGGAATTTTCTTCCTTGTGTTACGAAGTAGGTACCTACCAGACAGCGATTATGACGGGAGCGTCTCCCATAAATACTTAAATACATAAGAACATCCATGACTAAGGTAAAAATGTTCGTGCTCATCACACAAACATTTGCCCCTTGCGGGATTCGAACCCGCGACGTAATAACTAAAATGTTTCAATCGGCACTTTTAATGTTAATCAAACTCCCTTGTCAGAATAATGAAGTTCATTAAATGCTTAAATAATTAGTTCGTTCCTAATCTCCGGACTTGCTTCATTAATGTGAGCCATACGCGGGGATTAAGACCGGTGCAACATTTATAGGCTGAAGTGTGACGTGTGCTGTTAATTCATCAGCTTATGAAACTAATCTCCCATTAGTTAAGCGCAGGATTGTATGGGTATCGCAATTATATTTATTGGACGGGTGTACTGGAGTGGAGCAAGTGGTTGGAGGGTTGCCTCATATAAGTGGTTGGTGTACATACGGCCTTATTACGTTGATGTGAGGTGTACATGACATAGGCACTGTTAGGCCTCATTTTGATACGGTTTTGTAATACGTAGGTACTTAGTACACAAATGGGCTTGAAAGCTTACCAGATAATCTTTTCTATATTCTTTTTAGTACATCTAAACTTAACAATAAGACTAAAATACAGTTTACATTTTCGCTGACTGTTATTATGTTGACCTTTCATACGTCAAAATTTTTATACACTTTTTTCGCATCTTGTTCATACAAAATTGTCTTCTGTAACCGAATACCTTATTAAGTTATTCTGTGTAGATAAGTAGTGAAATACGTTTTATTTTAAAGTTCTCCATGGTGGTCGCTCGTGCGGTAGAGAAATCACATTGTTCTTGTGTGCAGCTCTAGATAATTTAATTGTATTCTGTGTAATTTATTTATGACACTTATGTTGGAGAACATTCTCACGTCGATTGGGATGAAGTTACTTCATGAAGCAATAAAAAAATAAGGGCTACCTACCAGCGATAAGCATGAACTAAGGTATACAAGGTAAAATTTCTGTCTATTTAACTTAATAGGTTAGTATAGAATTTGAGGCAACATTTTTACTTGTAAGTAGGGGATAATGGTGCTGATTGTACAATAAGTAATATTAATGTAAAATATCCTTTAATCACAATTGTACAATTGTTTATTATCCTGAACAAAATAAAAACAAAACAAAACCTATTGTTCTTCAGAAGATTTTGTAACTTGGTATTGCCAATGCATTTGGAATGCTTTACAAACTTTATCAGTCCGTTGTAAAATAATTAAAATGAACTCTTTATTCTTGTTTTATTTAGTGAATCACGAAGTAGGTATTATTACACGTTCAAGGTTCAGAACGGGTTATAATTATATTCCGTTTGGTTTTCGATGCATATTTTACTACAAAGCTCCGCCATTGTTTTGTCATTATTCTGCCAGCTTGGTCAAATCGTTAAGTCAAGTGGGGGCACTTGATTTATTTGCTCGGGCACGAATTTAAAATGTCAAAAGTTAGCGACGTTATCTACTAAATCTTCTAATTCAGCCCATAGTTCAATGATTAATACAAATTGCAAGCTTAAAACCTTAATGGGCTAGTATGTTATACATCGAGTATTTACCTACCTACACTTGGTGACCTAATATTAACCTATAAAACGTGCGTGTCTTGTGTTATTTTTTAATCCTTAACTTTTTTTTACCACCAATCATATTGTGGCTCTATTCGGCTGACAGGTACTGTTTTTACTGTGTAAAACAATTTTGTCTTTTTTTTTAAGAAAGTCTCAAACATTACCTACCGTATCCTTAACTCCTCTGTTGAAGTTAACTCTCGATATTTCAGCACTGATAACAATAGTTCAATACTGCATTATTTGCTTAGAAGCAACTATAAAAGCTCCCTCAAAGTGTAGGTGGAGCGGCAAACTTAATGAGTACCTAAATGTTGTATTTTAAAGTCAGTTTATTAATGACATTCATATGCATTACTAACAAATTATGGATGTACAATCTGAATTAAAGATTTATTTATTATTTATAATTCGAGCTCAGAGTGACGTGGGTACTCGGGCGTACCTACAACAGAATAAGCTTTACAAAGTCGGATCTAAAGATGGTTTCATAGTTGGATAATCGCATTCTACGCAATAGGCATTGATCTGCCAATGTCCTCTATTGGTTCTTCAGGAATAATTGCTTATGAATACTTTTGTGGTATTGCAATCCAATTTCCACATGCGTATGTCCCAGTGAGCAATTTACGTCGCTCAAAGAGGTTGCGTACGGCCGGTCTTTGCAAGTGGCAAGCCCCTAAGCTCTAACCTATAGATATCTCACATGCAAATTACGAAACATTGGACTATATGTATCACGCATGTGGGGCTAAAACGCTTTAGATTAATTCTCGAATCGCACTAGAGATCGGGTTAGTTGCAATTAAAATTATGTGGAGCATATGCCACTATTAGCGGGATTGCGGCAGTTTTATCGAATCCTGATCGCTTAATTATGTACAAGGTTATACAAGGCTTCCTAGTACATTTTAAAAGTTAATGAACAATAAATTCTCATTTCATTTCATTTCATTTATTTCCAACATACATCTACCCTTACAGAAAAGATCCAAATCGATAGATGCAGAATTAATTCTAAATGCTTATTCTCCATTGACCATTCATCTTTTTACTGTACACTTTCTTTTAAAGTTTTTCAAGTTACAGTGACTAAGTTGAGTCAATAATAATGTTCAATATGACCAATAAGGGCAAATTCTGTTAGGTGAAGTGCCACTACGATTATGTCATTTCCAATTTAGTGGTCTATACAACCATTATTTTGATTTGCGAGTAAATAAACCAGTGAATGTGTCAGAATGATAAGTGAGGCGACTGCATGCGAAACATTCTCAGGCACGCCTTGTCATTCTAACCATTTGATGAAATTCTGACGCACATGTATATTATTTAATACTTAATTATTTAAAAAGTATTTAACTTTTCTACTACACTTAGAGTTATCGATATTTGGGTTGGAAGTAACGGAGGGTTATAACTTGTGTTAAACAATTCACCAAGTCTCTAAACGTTTCAAGAATAAAACTTTGTTTTCTAGTTCTACATTCACCTTAATCGTTTTCTAGATTTCTCATTTTGTTCAAATGACATCACCTGGCTGCTACTAGTAACAGCTACTGATATTAAACGCGTTACACTGTGTAATTGATAGTGTTCTAAACGGGATTGCTAATCAATGCTTCAGGCAGTGTTTGTTTTATTGACTAGTTCTTTAATATGGTCTCATATGTGATGTTACGTAAGTCTTAAATCTGGCGCGAGGCTTCTAACCACATGAACTAGTACGAGTAAATTCGGATTTATTGTACACAAGGTTGATCCACAAAATGTGTAATGCGACGGAAAAGCAGGTACTTAGCGACTTTTAGTGGTCACCTTGAATATATTTTCAAGTTTAATCGACTGGAGTAAGTCAATTACTCGAATAAGACTTCGTTACAGTATTGTGAAATATCCCACGGTTATGAGAGCTATGAGAACCACTGATAGATTATTTCCAAATATTTTGACGTCATTACAGACGACAACTTTTCAGACAAAAAATTAAAGGTAGGTATTGAATAAATAAATATATTTCTTTTCCGTGAATGATATAGCAATATTTTGCGGTTCTAAATTAATATTGAAAGCCATAATAAACATAAGTGCGGAGCATATTGACAGATTAACAGACCCATAAGCTCACGTCTTAAGAGCTTTTGTGAATTGCATGATAATGCAGCATAAGTAAACCTTAGCGTTTGATTAAATTTCGAAACCAATAATGGTGGATAAATATGTGACTGTAGGTGAACTAGTCAATAACATATTTATTAAAGTGCCTGTGATAATAACAATGTAGGCACTTAACAACTTTTTGAGATTAAGTAATCACGTCCACACACTCAATTAAAAAGACTAACGCATTAATTATAAATATCCGGTGATAAAATCGTCAAAATTACTAATCGGCTACACGGTTAAATTGATATTTTATTTGATCGGTTATTCAAAATCTATATCAACGTATACTTTTAAGTGGTCTTGAGCTGACGCGAGATACCATCGGGATCGCCTTATATCTCGCGGGCTGCATCAGGATTGCTGCAATTTATCAGGCTGTGATCAGGTCATGACCCATTATACGGAGTTGTTCTATTCCGAACCGAACAAAAGATCGACGCTTGAAGCGTGGTATGAATCATCTGTCCTGTCATTTCTCGAGTGGCAGGACCTTGTAGGACCTATCGATGTGGGAGGATCTTACTGGTATACTTAACTTCATTTGGTATAGCCATTTCAGATTTCTTTGGTCTCTCGGGTAAAGCTTTTATGCTTATGAGCTAGGTAATGATGAAAGTACCTCTACTTGAATAAATACTAAAGTAAACTAGGTCACTAAACAAATACATTCATAAGTATGGTTCAATGACGGTTCAATGGAAGGTGTGGTTCATGTATTTCCGTTTAGACATGTAATTAAACAATAAATCGTGACAGCGTCATATGTACATAATATTGCAAAAAAAGGTACAAGCATCTACAAGATTATGACGCGATAGCAAGTAGATAGGTATCGTGTTGTGTAAAAGAAGCTGAGTTGCGTGACTTCAAAGGCGCGAAGTTCATGTAAGATTGATCTGTATCACGCCCACGTTTGGCTACTCTTTCTGCTGACGAGTTTTTTTGTGATTTTTATTGAAATTGAGTTATTGTTTGTTATCATGGTAGTTTTAGTAGAACTAGATTTATTTATTTTTTGTACAAAATCAACTGATGATGTATAATGTAAAGCTTGTGCCCCGTGACCACAAGAACTACAGAAATATCTGCATTCCGTCTTGACTGTAATTCGAAACTTATAGATGTATAAAAAATATAATTTAAAATGTTGACCTAATTTCACTGGAAAAGAGAATTACTAACTAATAATAAGCCTAGAAACGAGAAGGCACTTTTCAACATAAAGTCAATGCCGCTATGGAACTTAATCTGTAATGGCCTTGATTTATAATACTTAACATTATGCGTTTGTTGTTGAAAGCGAACGCCTGCATAACATGACATTGTTTACTAGGCTAAGAGGATTTAACTCGGGATATAGGTAATAGAATCTACATCACTACTTACAGCTGCAGCCAATCTTTTTATGTTAGACGTACAACATCATACATTTGTTTTGATAACTCTACACATATTATGTATAAGGTCAATGCTTGTACTAAATAATCTATATCTTGTAAGTAGATAAGTATAATAAATAAGATTTACCAAATTTGGTAGTCTGGATGTAAGAAGTAAGTAGTCATATTATTACCAAGGTCCGTTTCTTATTAAAGTTTTGACTAATTAAATGAGAGCATATACTTACCAATTTATCGATGTAACCGATTTACTCAAGGCAACAAGTAAGCGCGCGTAAATAATGATATTATGCCACTATGTACCAGTTTCTCGTCTTCAAATACTGTTACGGAATTAAACCAGTATTTTTTGCCAGTTCTTACGTTAATATCTGTTGATAATCATGTCAGTGGTCTAATGATTGATGAATCATCAAGATCAATCTGCAAATGACAGTTCAACTTTTAAATAAATAAGAACTTATTTAACGCAACTTAATAGATCGATTACAGTTTCGAAATAAAGGCGATTTATTTAGAGATTGGTGCATACTTGATTTGGCAATGACGATTCATTTGCCAAATTGTCCTAAAGCAATGTTATGTTGGAGAAACTGGATTGGAGCGATGCGATCTTGGTGATTTGGAATCTCCCACTTTTCGTTCGCTTTGAAAATTTCGCAATGCGAAAGGTTTGCTTGACGCTTCAATAAGTAGGACGTTGCGAATTTGAAGGGAACCCATTGTGTTTATGTGTTTTATAAATGTGCATGAATTTCGGATGATGATAAAATTTCGTTCACTATTTGAGGGTTATTCTGCCGCTAGAGTATAAAAAGTTAGTCATCTTTGGAATATCTTTGGAGTTGTTATACACTTTTAAATTCACGAACATTAGAAAAGTTAGTTACGTGATTGCTACCGTGTACCTTATTATTTATTTAAGTTTTCTATGGTTACTCCGTGATCATGGCGCTTGCAACGGTGCCAAAATATCGGACGCTAATAAATAATAAGGTTTATGGTAGCAATCTCGTATCTTGCTATTCTAAAGTTTGACAAAGTCATTCCACGCCTCTGTGTAAGGAGACATAAAGCTTTAAAACAAGATTCAAATCAGGACTCGAATCGGAAGACTTTTACCAAAATATTCAAATTCCAATAACGCTAGCCCGTCCAGTAGGCCTACCGCGCAAGTGTCGTCGACTTGAATCGTCGAAAACGATGCCGATGCCGACGCTGTCAAATAATCCGTACCGCGCAAATAATCTATCGTCGATTTGCCGAGCGTCGAGAACGAGAATGAATGGAAAATAGCCGTCGACTTGCGGTCCGTTATATGCAGCACATTCAATTTATTACAAAAATGTTGTTGAAGTATTATTACGATTTTGTTGGTTGAAAGGCACTCCAAGGAAAATATAATCTGAGTGTACTTGATTTTATAAAAAAAATCACTTAATTCCGTGGTGTTTAGTGTTTTTTATTAAATTTTCATTTAACGCGTGATACGGTAACGGAACGTAAAATTTATTATTCTATTATAATCTGTGTTTGTTGACATGACACTGACAGCCGGTAAAATAATTTTTTGACGTTTATATTTCGTTTTATATTCTGTGATTTCGTGATAAATATTTGAGGAAATGTAAACAATAAACATTGTTTTGCACTTTATTCCTTACTTTTTGTTAGATAATATCTAACAAAGATTATCATAGTGAATTCATTCGTATATATTTTGTAGATGCCAGCGGCAAGAAAGGTAAGTTTGCTGCAGATGTAGCTCCTCGTGAGCTTCATGGAGAGACAGGTGGAGGTCCGCCTTCCACTGAAGTTTTAACAGCAGTGGAAGAGAGGATTTTTCCATCATTGGGAGACAGGCAGTGTTGGGGATGAGGAAGTGCGGATCCCATTCGATGTATGTTTTTGTTTTTCTTAGCTTACTTCATAAGCCTTGTATTCATGGTAAACTTTCATAAAGCAACAGATGAAGAACAATAACCAGTCTGAATTGTTAAGGCTCCTGACAGTTTGTGAACGGTCTGATACGAACACTTTGCTTTGCACATAATGCTTTTATTTATCTGCAACTAAGCTTCGTTTTTCTTTGTTAAACTTGCGCTCTGCGACGGAGCGCGGTGCATTGTGTTGACCGCCTTAAAAATAGTATCGGTTCTGACATGGACAAGGGCACTGTAGGTTTGTTTTCAGTACCGTTTTTATTTTTCCAGACCACGCGGAAATTCCGCAGCCACGCTGGGCATGGGAGGCGAAGCAAAACCGCCTTGCCCTGGACCAGCGCTGGCTCGAGGCTGACGAGTGTAGGATTTCGCTCTTTGAGCGAGTGGTGGCGCTACTTGGGCGCTCAGTTGTGGCCCAGGAGAGAAGTGCATCCGCCCAATAGAATGCAGCAGCTACACTTCTTGAAATAAAAAACCTACTACTAACTATAATAATAACATTGTATTTTACTTACATTCTACAAAAGTTTACATACATTGGGTAGGTATTCAAATTAATAACAGTTATTTTTCAATCAATACCTTTACTCAAAAACCCCTAGCCGTAAATCAAAACTACCACGGTGTAGTAGCTTGATGTGATGTCGCCCGTACCTAACTAAAGCTATTGAAAATGTTTTCCTTAATATAAACAATTGTTTTATTAAAAATGTTTTTCTATCAAACCCAACTCCCAAAATTCCTTCTACAATCATCTTCCAAACACCCTTTAAAGGAGAGGTAACATAGATTAATCAGAATCATAATTTTAAAATGAAGTTTGATTAGCTAACACTTTTAAAATGTTGTTTATTATAAAATATCTACCCAATTAGATTACACCAATTACTGAAAAGAATGGGCAAGAAACTCAGCCGAGAATACTTACATTTCAAAGACCATATAAGTCAACATAAATAACATATTTGAACTTAAGTATTTCAGGATAATAATTTACATTTTAAGGACCACATAAGTCCACTTAAATAACAATTAAACTTAAGTATTTTAACTTAATCCTCATTATATTTTAAGTACTATATGAGTCCACATAATAAGTGTATATCTCACTGCAAGAATATTAAGGGAATGGTAGCCTTTTCTGTTGTAAAATGCCTCTTCATGATCGCTTGGTCTTATTATAGCCACATGGTCCCATCTATACAGCCGATGACCCCAGGAAATCCAAACTTCTTATTAAATCTGAAAATAGCTTAGTATTAGGTATTTCAATATTTATTTATTGTAACTTCCTACCATTAATGCAATAGAATCAAAATTAAGTACCTCAGTGCTACAGAGACTCGTTCCGTCTGGGTTCGAGGAAATTTTATATATTTCCTCAAAATGGCAGGAGTGTTAAGAGCCTTTGTTACATCACGCAAGCAATCGGATGTTGATTGTTGGCTCAGGTGAAGAAAGTCATTTTCCCCCACACTACTTTGGTAACTACCGGTAGCATAAACATTCAATGCAGTCAGTATCTGTAAACATAAATATATGTATGAGGTCACAAAAGGCCCTATGTCTGGAAGAATCATTGAATGTGCCACATTTTGCAACCACCAATTGTCCACGTATACATACGTACCTTAATTTCGGGATTTATCCCACTGGTCCTTACATTTGTGGGCAAGAGTGGTACAATATCTTCACATAGCCTCACAAAATTTGCCATAAGCGAAACCGTCCGATGAAATCGTTGTCGAGAAGCAACATCGGCCGGGCCTGTGTGCGCTCCATCCTTCTGCGTCTGATGTTTATCTTCTTCAGCCGCTGTTCCTCCGCAGCCACCATGAGTGCCACCCAAGCCATGGTATCGCCGCCTGCCTTCTAAATCACAAAGAAAACAAAACAACAACAGCAAAAACAATTAAGTATTTAAATAAAAAGATAAAGTGTGCTTATACCGCTAGAAAGCAGAATAATTCAAAAAGGCAGGCTAAAATTGGAACAATTAAACGTTTTTACAAACAAAATAATCAAATCGACGACTCATGAGATGCCGTATTGAAATGACATTTCAAGTCGACGGTTCGCAAATCGACGTCGGTTTGGATTTCTTTGCGCGGTACCATTTACTGTCAAACATAGCGTTTCATTCGTTCTTTTGCCCTATCTTATCTGTGCTTTCACCGTCGACGTCGATTGTTAAACTGACAGCTCGGCTTGGGAAGTTGCGCGGTACGAAATGTGCCGTCGGCTGTCAAATGAAGTCGATGCCGATGCCGACGACACTTGCGCGGTAGGCATACTGGTCAGAGGTACGAGTAAAAAGGGGAACTGAAGAAAGGCTTCTTCCTTTTTTCTTTAATGAAAAGCAAAGGTTAAGCACAATTTTATTTACAGAGGCCTTTACGAAATTGACCATGTGAGAGGTACTCAAACTGTATTACTGGTTCCTAATGCGTTCACTACGCCCTCCATCGCAGAGCAATGTAACTTTATAGTCGATGAAACACCTTCGAGCGCATGACTTGAAAGTAAATACTTACGGTGCACTTGCTAGTATCCGCAATAAGTTAAGCTCAAGTGCTTAAGTAACCAGCTAACCAGATAGATGAAGTGATATAATATTTGTAGTAAACGTAAGTGGATTGTGGTTCTATTTTTCAGTAATGTGGTTTTAATTAATTTCATTTGGAACAGAATTTTTGAATTCTAATTACCTACGCAGCTTTTGTTTCTCAACGCATGTCTTACTTAGCTCTACATTGTAAGTAAATCTGCGCATAGTGAAACAATCACAATTCAATTACATTGTACTACACACGACCCCGACACGGGTCGCGATGAGCCATTACACTTACCTGGTTACTGGCGTGTATCACATAGACATGAGCGATGCACATAATGACCCAACATAAATACGAGAATTTTTATACCTGCCTCGTTTATCTAGCGCAGCGACTCCCAAACTTTTTCTATTACCCCATGTTGGGCGCCAAGTCAATCGAAATGACCTTATATAACCTTTTCTCCTATGTTCAACACAAGGGAAATAAAAGGAGGTAATAATATTACATATACATATTTACGACCTGTTTCACAATGTCTGAATAAGTTTCGATTAGTGTTATATGTCCAGTACTTAATACGAAATGAGGTTCCATATTTGAATTATTTGTTGGTTAGTGCTTATTTGTCGATGATAAAAGAGGCCCTTAATCTTTTTGCATAAAGAAGTAACCTATTTATGTGTTGCTATAGCAGTTTCACAATTTTATTGAAATGTCGGATAAGATGTTATTGTTAAAAAAAGACTTGAAGAAAGGAAAACTATCTGAAAGATTTGGTAGACACTATTCTGTATCTTTGTTTCTTTAATAGAGATCAGTTAATTATTTTCATGAAGCAGATGCTGATAAATTCCTTTTTCTTAAGCGATATTTCTAAATTGTGCGTCTTACTTAAGCCCGCTACCTCTAGGCGATGGTAGTAACGGTGTTCCCCCCTGCAGATTTAGAACCACTGGTGCAACGTAAGGTTTGCATACAGTAGTATCAGTAATTTTAATTGACAACAGGACCTTTGTCGATGCAAATGCATCCGCCGGCAAACACATTGTTTCACTTATCTGATGATATGTCCCTATAAAAAGGGAGTACGACTTCAGACGTTCCTTCAATATAGTGGTCTAGTGTATGAAGACATTTGAGTTGCATACGATATGGATTTTGTGTATTTGAAGGCATGTATTCAGTTATTAAATTAGTGTTAGCAAAATTTATCAATCTGGTAGGGAAATTACTAATTCAGTGTCATATTATGACGATTTCGTAAAGAAAATAAAAAATAACCTGTAAATATTATTCTTCCTTGCAATCTGCGTAGTAGTGTTTACTGTAAATGATCGTTATCAAATGCCGCTACTTAACATGTTTTCCTTGCGTAAACTTTTGCGTTTCATTCCTTTTGACTTTATAAGAAAAATATTAACAGATGTCTACTTCGGAAGCGTAACGTTAAAGTGGTAACTTATTATGAGCCTTATGATGCCATTGCAAATAACAATTACTTACGTTTTGTGTTTCAGTTGGTGTTATTGGTAAACAGCTGGCTGTTGGCTAAAGGGTCCCCCGTGGCGATGCTTCAGCACGCAACATCGTCCCAAAGCATTGTGTTCCACCCCGGACCGCCTACCACATCTCCTCCGATTGCTGGTTGTTTTCGGGCATTTTGCTATTTTTCATATATTCGAAATAAATTAAATTAATATGCAATCAAATAAATAAATGCAATCAATGCTCTTCCAAAAAAAAAGTTTGATTGAATTAGCCAAAACTCTAGTCGGTAATATCGGTTACCGATCGTCAATTCTTGCATATACAGTTTGGAGATATAGCAAATTGGTTATTAATTTATTTCAATTTCATATGCACAAATGAGCGTCAATGAATCAGATACCCTACAAGACTAAATTATTTTCTAATTACAAATACTTAAATTGCACCAATATAGTACCGTATCACAAATAACTTGAAATGTATGATGTTAATGTATTGAAATTGTTACAGCCCCTTCATCTGCTGATCAATACAGTGGAAATCAGGTAAAAATTTCAAGTTCACTAAACTAACTGACTTTATTGGCACATAAAATAAACTAACAAAATCGTCTGTTTCCACAGCCGAAGTACGAGTACAAGTACGAGGTGTCAGACCACCAGACGGGAGACAGGAAGAGTCACTGGGAGAGTCGGGAAGGGGACAGAGTGCGAGGGGTCTACACTCTATATGAACCAGATGGAGCACTACGGACTGTAGAATACTCTGCGGACGCATTACATGGGTATTTAACAACATTTGTATTTGACATTTGTTCTTTTTAGTAGTAAGTTAGTTAGTCCAAGTTTAGATGACAAGCGCTCAAAACGCGCGCGTTTAGGATTT
Source organism: Pyrausta aurata (assembly GCA_963584085.1). Lineage (NCBI taxonomy): Eukaryota > Metazoa > Arthropoda > Insecta > Lepidoptera > Crambidae > Pyrausta > Pyrausta aurata. The sequence goes on along the minus strand of OY757256.1, from coordinate 5,473,746 downwards.
AAAGGATTTGAACACCTAGAACAAACTACATGTTATAAGCGCGCGTTAAGAGCTCGTCATCAGAAATGGGCCTTAGGGATAGTTATGAGCTTCTAGAATCAACCGATATTGCTGTGGTCGAAGTGGACGTTACTGAAATGATCGTCTATGATTCCAAAGAGTCACAGAGCTATCAGTGCACACAATGTTTTCAGAGTATTGTTCTTTTACGTTTCTATAAAGATGTTTTGTATCTAATCTTTTGGGTTTAGTAGCAGTACCAATTGTATACTTTTTATTAAACCTGTTGCTTCACTTACCCAAAGCAATAACATAAATCGTAATGTGATCAACAATTGGCAGCCTAATAATAGATTTGGTCTGTCGGTTATTATTAGTTAACCGTTGTTAGTAACATTAGACCTAAGTATCCTTCCCGGTAATGTACTTCCTATCGGTTGGAGGAATGTCTTCACCATTTAGCCAATTAAAAAATATTAGTTCGCTCTGATAAATTGAATGAATGATTATACTATATTACTCTGTATGTTTCATGTTTAATTGTGATCATTGTTTTACATACTATTAAGAAGTTTTTTACGATTACTGTTCTTGTTCTACGGTATAAGGTACTCTCCCTAAGATTTATTTTCTTATTTTTTTCCTAATTTCCAGGTTCAACGCAATTGTGAGGAGAAATGAGCCGTCAAGACATCAGCATCCCAGACCAGATACTTCCTACAGCCCCTTATCCTCGACGCGCGACGGCTACAGATCAGCTCCTTCACAATCAGGGTACATCCCTGACAGGGGCTACCCGAACCCTGGACATGGTAATGAGCACCCCTCGTACCCTGGTACTGGTAGCTCATTCAACTCAGCAGTGGGTTTCAGTGTGAAGCATGTGATGGAACTGAAGAAAGATCAGCCCAAACCGTTTTGAGTTTGGCAACCTAACAATCAACAATGATGATGTTTATGATGATTGGCTTTAATACTGGCATCTGAATTAATAAATCTAGAATAAGTGTAGCTAAGTGTAGCTAAATAGTTTATTTAACACAGACATTCATATTGTTTGGGTTATCTTAAAATATTAAGGTACCTATTATTCAACCACCGATTGATTTTTTAGTTTATTTTGTTATTGATGGTAAATAGTTTGAAATTTAGAGTTACTTGGAGTTTTACTACTTAACTAACATAGCGTTAAATGAAATTAAAAAAAAAACATGAAACAATGTTAATATTCAACATAGATGTAGGTTTGTAACGAAATGTAACAGTATTTTTGTGTACATAATAATGGCATAGCAAAGTTATAAGTAATAAGTATTAATGTAAAAACGTCTTACTCCAGAATAAATATTCAGGTTAAATGAAAGATGTTATTTTGTACTTATTTTTATTCGTCAGCGCTGGCGATATGAATGTTAATAGGAATGTTTGGCAGTCCCTTTTAGTACGGGTCGAGTTCGGAAGATTCGTAGCAGATACAAGTTTAGTGGTGACCATGATGGTGTTCATGGTGGTGGCCATGGTGGGGATGAACATGATGCGTCTTGTGGTGCACCACGGCGTTGAAACTGTAACGATCAAAGTGATAATTTAGTAAGACAAAGATATGTAGATAAATGGAGCTTGATTCTAAGATTTCTACTAAGAGCTAAAAGTCTGTTGCTACAATATTTTTGCTAGATCTACAAAAACAAAATTCGTGGTGAAGCATTCATATACCACACGACATGCCGGTATACCTACAGGCGAAAGTGGATTGAGTTAAGAATGCATCCTTATCGTGATAAAAGCACGTTCTTACATGTTATTCATATTGTCTGTGATGGCACAAGTGAGTGTACTCTTCCATAATAGGCCAAGTGACACTATTTTTGGTAGGTTAAGTACACCTACAGGCGAAAGAGGATTGACCAAAATCGTTTCTCACCCGTGGTGGTCGTCAGCATGGTAATGAACGCTACGCAGGTTACCGTCGGGCTCCACGAGGGAGTACTCTCCCTTCACCGAGTCGCCGTGGCGGGACTCCGACTGCTGCTTGTGGTCGCCCGTGTGCGGGTCCTTTACGGAGTACGAGAAGTGGTACTCGGGGTGAGCCTGGAAAGTAGAAAGTAATTAATACTAAAGGATCTATTATTTAAATGAAAAGCGCTGTAAGAATGAAAGTAATCAATATCATAACAGATTGATGCTAGTGATTGATGGTATACCGCCTCGTCTAGGAGTTCGCTTAATGTCTTGACAACAGTAAAGCATAAACGTGCTGTTGTTTGATACAGAAAATAATTATATATCGTATGTACATGAAGTGTCAAATTTTAAAATTTGGCTCTACTTTTTTACTGATCTCAAAAGAGGAGGTTCTCAGCTCGACCTGTATGTTTGGTTGTACGTACCTACATACTTGTACTTTGTATCAATAAATATTTGTCCGCGATAATTTCGCGTTTGAGGGAATCAATTTTATAGAGGGCTCAAATGATCACAAAAACTGGTATTCAATTATTTTTTAATTGTTAATTATAAAAAGTATATTCATTTAAAACCAAATACACACTACTCGTTTTTCGTTTATTTTCTCTCTCTCATCTCTTTTTAGGTTGTTACCTTAACTCAATGGTTATCTGAAAGGGATCGCTCTTGTGTATTGTTTTGTTGTTCTTGTTGTGCGTGCTTATCTTAACTCACGTGGTAGTCGTGGTGTCCGTGTCCATGGGCATATCCGTGGTGTACGGCGTGGGCGGTGTGGTGACCGTGGCCGATGTGGCCAAGAACATGGGCAGCCTCATGGTGACCGTGGGCAGCCTCGTGGTGACCATGGGAAATCGCGTGGGCAGCGTCGTGGTGGCCTATTTCATGGTGGCCATGGTGCACGGTCTCGTGGTGATTGTGGTGGTCCACACGAGACTGGTGGGACACGGCTATGGAGTGAGCATGCGCACCCACAGCGAGGACGACTAATGCGAAGACCTGGAACGGCGATATATTACGGTTATGAAGAATATATTTAAAAAAATTGAAATAGGACGGCTTCTCCGTAGTTTGAAGACAGTTGTTGCTACATAAAGAAATCTCGATTTAACAGTAGTATCCATCCATCCATCCATAGCAGCCTTTATTTTACTCCTCTTAGGATATAGGCCTCCTCCATATTTATCCATCTTCGTCTCTCCCGTGCCACTTTCATCCAGTTCAGTTTAACAGTAGTATAGTGCAAAGTAAAGGTAGGAGCAAAGTGCTCAGTAAGTACAAGACATGGTTGCACACAAGGCGCTTGTGAGTAGAGCTTTTTAGAACTTGTTTAAGGGTCTAAATTACAAGTAAGCACGAGTAATATGGAGACAACATTTTACAACTTCATTCATTTAAGCTATAATAGGTATATTTTTTGTTGTTATTAATATTTCATATTATTCATCAAATTATTATTGAAATTAATCACGTAACGATGCACTTATCACTTTTTTACTATTTTTTTTGTATTATACTTACTTGGGACCACATTTTGATTGTATTAGTTTGGTAGCTACTACTGAAGTATGTAGATTCAGTGAAGCATAATCCTTTTATTTGAACTGTTAGCCAATTGGGGGTGTAAGCCAAATTATAGCGACAATAGTTTCCCTTAATTAATTGTTTCAAACAACACGCATTATTTTAGAGTTCGCTAAAATCAGCTTAAAACGTTTCTATTTACAACGTATAGCATAGATAACTAAGGGTACAAATATTGAATACAAGAGCTGTAAAAAAAACAATATTTCAAAAATTATTAAATAGTTTCTTGATATTTTTTTATACAGAGGCTTTTATAACAGTATCAATTTTGTTTTAAAGACTCTTTTTTCTTGTTCAGTGAGGATTTTTTTCTCGATTTGTCAATAAACATTTGGGTCCTATAGTAAAAGCTGTTCATATATTCATGAGAGAATCAATCTTGATTACACATAAAACTGTATAAATGTAGGTAAACTGAAAATTTTGAACCATTATTTTGACTAATTCAATAAATTACAAAATGTGTGAGCATTGGAACTGCGAGGTTACTGAAGGAACTGTCTGTCTGTTGTTTTAGTGAAACGTAAAATAAGAGTGCTATCAAAACCTGTTCTGGCGCGAAAGTCTCGATATAGTTCCCTGTAAATCCACCAGGTGGCGCTCGAAAAATGCGGAGACAAAATTTGTATTTTCGTGTATTTATTGATTGAGAAGAATGTTTGAATCAAGCTTAAAAAATTAAAAACATGATGAAATTGTCTACGCGAAATGTCAAACATGTTGCTTCAAACTTCCAGCACTGTGGTTGGTTCCGTTGGTATCTACGGAACTCACAGCAATTAATTGTGAAAATCGTCGAACCAAGGACGAAGGTTATCATATTATGAGCATTTAGCGAGTTATTATGACGTGCTTGTGATTCAGTACTTAGAAAAACTAATAGATCGAAGATTGATTGTTGATTAATTTTGTATTACCGAACACTACTTAATTTGATGAAGATTGAAGTGATATCGGTACTTACTTAGTTCGGTCAATAATTATAAAGTGGTTAATAAAGTGTATGGTTGCAAATCTTTGCATATCGAGTACCTGAAGAATGTGACACATTGTGGTTTTCATTATGGAAGGGTAAGAGTCAGCAAGAGGGACATAAATGTACCGAGTCTATTTTGTATTAGCTACTCTATTATGTTATCACAATGGTATACGAGGTGTTTCCAAACTAAAGGTGAATGGAATGGCGAGGAATGAAGGGAAAGAATTAGTAACTTAACAACTTTGTCCTAGAAATATGAATCGATAATATGCCAAAAAATCTACTTTCAATAGAAATCAGATGATTCACGTGACTTAGTAATAGGAAGATTTTTGAACTTAATTATAGGTTAAAGTTAATTAGTAACTGATACCCAGAAGCACCCTTTACCTTGTAGAAGTTTACATGCTTTCTTATAAAAAGTTTACTTCAATAAACTTATTTATTATCAACTTTGAACTTAGACAGCAGGCAAATTTTGTTTTTAAATCTCTCCGTTAAAACTAAAATATTGTCATTTTTTAAAGATGTGGTAGTACGTATATTAATAAAGTATTATACAGTTTTATACGTATAATAATTAAGATTTCTTGTTTTATAGAGGTAGGTATAAGCTTTTCCGTTTGTTGCACGTAGGTTGTCAATACACATTTCATTTATTGTATGTTAAAATAAATCTTCAGATTTCTTGTTGACCATATTCCGTTCCATATTGGGTTCCTTCTTTTCGAAATACAAGTCTGTTTCCTCTTTTTAAATTTTCATCTGTATTTATCATTTGTGTCACTAACCAAAAACTAATCTAATTGTTTGTTCAACACATTTCGTTAAATGTTGCCACAGATAACCAAAATTGTTAAATTATTGTATTTTTAAAATACTTGCGCTACATACGTCGATGAAATTGAAAAGGATGTTTCTGACTAGGTACGTATCGTAAACAGCAATTACCTACGTTTCATAACTGTTAATAGACACTTCCATTCGATTGATGTACGAGTAGACTCCTTATATTCATAACCAATTATATATCGGCGCAGTGGTACGAGTAGTCACGAACCTGAAGGCCTACTACGAAAAACTTTATTTTTTTGTGTTAATCCTTGCTACGAAATGCTTCGGATCCGCAAAACGATAATCGCAATGACAGATTTTGTTTTTTGTAGTAGGCTCTCTGAAACTAACCAAGTGTGATCATATGTATCCCCGAACGGTTCAGTTATAATGAATGAATGGCTAGAAGTATGAGAGCAGCCACCAAGATCCGCTATCACGAGGATCTAATAATGACTCATTTTCCTGATTAAATAGGATAATTTAAGGCTTAAAATTATCCTTCTCTATGTCGCAAGCACACATTTTAAGAGAAAACTTAGATGAAGCTTTAATTGTATGTCAGTGATAAGCATGTACATTTTCATTAAGATGGACAATTTAACTTTAATAACCTATTTACTAACATAAAATTGAAAGTCGAGTTTCCTTTCAGTTACTTAAGTACGGGTTACGACCTGATTACCAAGTTGATTAGAATCGATTGCTGACGAATGCCTTTAATTAAGTATTCAATTTATTCTAATATATTCGACTCAATAATGCGTTAAAATACCAATCAGCGAGTTTACTTTGCTAATACGCCGACGTTTAAAATGACTTCATCACCAAATAATAAATTATTTTGAGCGAAATATACTATAATGTTATAATAGATATAATTATTAATGATAAAAACAACATTAATGTGGTGTAAAGTTTAATTGATAAAATATACAAAAACCAATGAACTAAAGTAGGTTTACACGGTAAGTATAGTATGTAAGGAAATGACCTACTCACTTGAGAGGAAAATACTATTGATTTATAAAAAGTTGACATAAGGATATAAGGCACATTCATTTATTTAAAGAATTCTTCTCTACGAAGTCTAAAGGAAGGAAAAAGTTACAAAGAATAGTCGTAATAGACATAGAAGAGTAAAAGTCAGGTTTAAGAATAAACATAACAACACAATTTAAACAATTTTAAAAATAACAACACAAATGCATGCAGAAGTAGAAAGATACATTTTAAGTATGTCCCAAGATCAGTGCCAGCTGTCTTCCTTTGAATGGTCCAAGTGGAGGCCATGTCTTGCGCCGTGCTGCGGACCCTGGTGTTTCTCGTGGTGCGCATCATCTTCACGTCGCTGATGCTGCCCCTCACGGAGCGCCAGGCTCTTGAGCCTCAAGAACTCAATCAAAGCATCATAGTCCTTATGGTCCTTGTGTTCGGGACTCTTCACGTTGTGAGGTAGAATGAGGATCTGACCGCCAGGACCGCGAGTGTAGTCGCGTCCGCCTGACTTCAGGTAGCGGTAGTCCAGGGTCACACTCGGCTCGTAGTAGTCGGGACTGTACACGTTTTCTATTATTCTGTAACAAGAAAAATATTTTAAATAAGGCGATCGAAATTGGCATGGTATGCACTGAATTTGATTGTATGTCGGAATCAACTTACTTGTGTTGTTTGCTCAGGATCTCCTCTGAAATATGTGCCTGCAACAAAAAAAAACTTGTTTACATCCGTGGGATGTGTCAGCACAAACCACTAAATTTAAGGTGAGCTATAATGAACCCACTGTGAACTGTGACTAAGTAGCATAAGCCCCGTGAGATGAACGGCAATAATTTACTGTTTAATATTCATAGATCCAAAACACATAGGTAACAGGCATATCTGAAGTTCTTTTACGATAAGCGCCCGTACTACGGGGTAGTAGATTAATAACAAAAAAAAATATGTAATCAACTTCCAGTTGCGTTTATGTCACATCAATCGCATTCATCCTGAATAAGGGGTTAGCTGCGGCCGCCGAATCAGCACCGTGCTCCGTCGTGCCTAACGCCACAATGCATTATGCACCTTCTTCGAGTGGTGACGGCTACCCTTTTAATAGGATAGAAACGAAACAAATGCTAGATGCAGCATCACGTACCTTCCTCGAGTGATGGTGGTCGGCGTCGCGCCCGTGGTCGAACCGTTCGTGTTCATCACGATGGACGAACACGGGGTTGGCTGCGGCCGCCGGCTCCGCATCGGGCTCAGCTGCACCCAGCGCCAGAATGCAACCCAGGACCAACAGCTGTGAAGGGTTAAATCACTGTACATCTTGCTTAAATTCAAGGCACCGGACATAAAGGATCATATCTATAACTACATAATACAACTAAACATAAATTGCTGTATTCGATTAGTTACAAAATCACAAACATACGAATTGTACTACATAAATTAAATTTATATGTAGGTGTGAAAGATAAGCAGTCTGCGGGGGGTCTAATAACTAAGTACCTAACACAGTTCATTTGAATGAAACTTTAGTGAAAGCATAAATATACTAAGTATCAAAATACATAAGTACTAGGTGATATAGATAATTTTCTTACGTTACGCTTACGCTTGCCTAAGCGCTTGAATGCCCTAAAGATCAGGGCAGATGAATTAAGTAATAAGATTATATAGGTATCAATCTAACACAATATAAAAATGATACATTGTATAATTTACTCACTTGCAACATGTTAACCGATGGGCGGTGTAAAACAATACTGAAACAATATTAAAATGTAACATCCTTAATAAGCACGCAACTCTTGAACATTAGTATTTCCCGCCGTAATTAGAGACGATTATCTTGTTATATTCTTAGATTTCCATTTTCAGTCGAGTACTTACATTGTTAGTTTGCCTAAATACTGACCCACTTGAGTATTTTTGAAACTATGTGACGTGTCGGCACACGAAGTTGCAAATGCTTAAGTTAATGCTATGCTTATCTAATAAGTTGACTATGAAATGCATACTTAAATTTCTTTTACTTGGAAAGTTTCATAAAAAAATGGCATCTGACTTTAAAAAAATACTTCATTTTATGCGAGCATTATTAGATTATTCACTTAGGGAATAAAGTAGTGTCTTACGGCACGGGCGCCATCTTAAATTACGAGCAAAACAAAAGGATTATAATTGGACTTCCGAGCCAAGCGAGTTGGGTATTTGTTTTACTCCCGAGCGTTAGCGGCGGAGGCAATAGATAATCCTGATTGTAGCGAGGAATTAAGTCTCGCCCAAGACGAAGAGACCTTTATTCCCGTGGTGAATACTCTGCTTTTCACTGCTTTTGCGAAGCAACAAAAGATTATGTACCTACTAAGTTCTTACTAACTATTGATGAATAAATTACTTCATATTATATAAATATAATTCAGTTTAGTAAGTTTTTTGATCTAAAAGCCCACCCGCCCTTTTTACGAATGGATTGGTCAACAGATCAATATGATGTTACGTAACATTTTCTTCTAAACCGACATTATGGGATGGATCCCATGATTGATTACTTATACAAAGACAAAATATTTATTCTGAGAATTAGACATGACTCTAAACACGAAATATAAATAATATGAGAAAATGCTACTCACTGCGTCATGTATAATTCTCATTGTAATGCAACGCGAAAGTTAGAAATCTCAAATATTTATTCTGTTAATGTGATTATTAATAACCTATGTTAAACATTCTTTTTAACGACTTAAAAAAAAACCGGCCAAGTGCGAGTCGGACTCGCGCACTGAGGGTTCCGTGCCAACTTTAACTGAATTAGGGATTCTTACTTCCACTTAGCCATAATACCACAATATTTTGTTGACCGCAAATATAACTTTGTTTTTCATAGTGCTTGTATGAAAGACAAAGTTATATTTGAGGTTGATAAAAATGTACTATATCTCAAAAACTGCTAGTTCGATTTCGCTCAAACCAATTTTCGTTGAAAGTTTATGTTGAGATCTACAAACCACATTTTTTTCAAAATTTTCACTTCCTTAGTTCAAAAGTTAGAGGGGGGGGGGGGACGCCCATTTTATCACTTTGGAAGCGTCTGTATCTCAAACGTTAGACTTTTAGAAAAACCGGTTAAGTGCGTGTCGGACCCGCGCACTGAGGGTTCCGTGCCACCCTTAACTGAATTCAGGGTCCACTTACTTTCACTTAACGAAAACATCACAATATATTGCGACAGCAAAAATAACTTTGTTTTTCATAGTGTTTGTATGAAAGACAAAGTTATATTTGCGGTTGATAAAAATGTGCAATATCTCAAAAACTACTGGTTCGATCTCATTCAAACCAATTTTCGTTGCAAGTTTTTGTTGAGATCTACATCATATATTTTTTTCAAAATTTTTACTTTCTTAGTTCAAAAGTCAGACACTTTAAGAAAAAACGGTTTTAGAAACCTCAGCATCATTTTACAAGACCTATCCATAGACACCCCACACGCATAGGTTTGAGTAAAAAAAAAATTTTAGGTTTTAGTTTCATGTATGGGAGCCCCCCCTTAAATATTATTTTTTCTTACTTTTTGTAACTGAATCGGAAAGCGGTGAACAAAATACACCTACCTACCAAGTTTCAGTTATGTGATGCTTATAGTTTCAGAATAAAGTCGCTGTGACATACAGACGGACAGACAGACAGACAGACAGACAGACAGACTTGACGAAACTATAAGGGTTCCGTTTTTTACCATTCGGCTACGGAACCCTAAAAAGGAGGTAATCAATTCGACCTGTATGTATTTGATATCGTTAGAATTAGATAAAATTTAAGTATGTTGATCTATAGGCTATATAACACGTGTGCAAAATTTCGTAAGTGTATGTATGTTTGTCTCAGGATTTCTCGAAAACAAGAAGTCATAGCGAGATGATTCTTTTAATTTGAATTAGGTATAGTTCAACTTAGGGTATAGTGTATATATAGATATTCATCAAAATCGGTCCAGTAGTTTTTGAAATATGAGTAAATAACTATAAATCATGAAATAAAAAAATTTAACAGCTTACACCAACAGTCTAACTTAAACTTAACACATCATGCATCGACTCCAAAAGAATTTGTTTCTCCTAAATAGAAGACGAATGCGTTATTTAAAGCTTATAAGTAAGTTTTTTTTGAAAGCGGTTTAATTATTATTTTTTAAATTGTCATAAATTATTTAAAACAATAGGCTAGACGTCATCACGCCACTCTTCCTAGAATTACTGTAGCGATTTAAAACTGTGACGTCTTAGTTTTCTGAGTTCAATTGAAGCACTTTTTTCTGTTCGCAGAGCAACTAAAAAATAAAATAAAATACAATATTAAAGGTTAACTTTTATTGATCATTCTTATTAATTTAAATAATTAATTAATAAGAATGATCAATAAAAGTTAACCTTTAATATTGTATTTTCGTTAGTTAAAGGGTTCGCGAAATTGTTGGTGTTTGCAGGAAACTACCCAATTTACTTTTTAAAAATTTCCACGAAAAAATGACATGAAATATGGTGTCCCGTGTCTTGCAGTACAGCCAAATCACTTCATTCACGAAATCAATGGAACTGAGGTAAAACTACTACTGTTACACTTTTTTTATTCTCTTGTTAATTATACCTGTCTTCTTATACTAATCTTAAAACTGTCCTTATTTCCTATTTCAGTGTTTATGTATGTATGGTAAGCTTTTTTTATAATCACGCATAGCTTCTATTTCAATAAGGTAGATGAAATCTCATCTGAAGTTAACGTAACGCAATACGTCGAATAAATTAAAGTATTGAAATACTTTAGCTTGCAGCGAAAACATTTCTTAGCTGCTACACGCATCGGTAGGTTTTCTTATCTTATCTTATGTATTCTTTATTGCACAAACAAAATAAAGTACAAATGGCGGACTTAATGCTTTAAAGCATTCTCTACCAGTCAACCATTGGGAGAGGCAAAAACAGTTTGGGCAACAGTTAGGTTGTAATAATTTTGTGCGTTTTGGTGTTTTAGGTTTACCAAAAGGATATACGGTTGAGAACCCCACCTGAGCCTAGTGTGTCGATACGGTGTAACCTGGTGTAACCTCAGTTTATTAACACGTTTCGGGACACTATTCCAGACACAATAGATGTTTTATTGTTTTTACGCCTGTAGGCGTTCACTGTCCCGGAACGTGTTAATCATGAAACTTCGCTATTACAGTAGTTCGAATGTATTTTTTCCAACGAATCTACGAGGAGGTTCTAAACTTGACTGTGTGTTTTTTTGGATATTTGTTATCATAGGATATACTCTCAAAGTCAATCGATAACACCAAGATTCCATCACCAGATCTGGATTGTCGAGGAAACCCTCTAATCTTATATGGACGTATAGTGTTCTTGCACTTGTATCTGAATTGTGACATGTCTTAGCGTCAGATTTTTGCAGAGCCGTGCTGATGGATGCGTGCGTTCGGATGGTGGAACTCCAAAAATAATTTCGCTTAAAATGGAGTCTTTTCTTTCGAATACTTAATCGTTTATTTAAAGCTTTTATGTGCGTTTTGTTTTTTAAGTAGGTTTTACTAGAACCTAACTAGACACTTCATAAGCAGTTTCTTTTCAGTATACTTAAAATGCTATTGCAATGTATTTGATTGAAGCATCATGTTTCAAATGTAACGATTTTGAATTCACTTGGCCTTTAGGTGTATTGATATCCATCAATCCATCCGGATATCCACATTTTTTCCAAGTGTCTTAAATACTAGTTTCCTTGCAACTACAAATGTGTTAATTTTGTGGAATACAGGTATTTTTATTTTAATATTTGGTTCTTTACTTATTTTACTTCAATATTCAATTTAACTCACTTAAAAAAGAGAAGAATAATGTTTGTTTATCTATGTATATTGCAAAGCTACCAACTGAAAGCGTAAAACTATCACAAATGGGAGAAATGCTGCTAAAAATTAGGTATGGTATCTGTAGCCTATTTCACAATGTCATGATAAGTTATGGTTAGCGTTATCTGTACAATTATTTCATATGATGACCTTCCATATTTAATTATTACTTATACTTTTTCAATTGGCTTTATAATATGATAAAAATATATTCGACACATAAAATACCCAATAGCTGATTTGAAAATGACAAAACCTATTTGTGTATACCAAAATTTTATCAGTCACAGTTCTATTTCACTATTGAAAAATCAGATAACAAGGTAAACAAAACAATTTAATTGAGCGCTCATCGAACTGTATAATTTGCATAAGTAATTGATACATTATCATATTTGGTGATCATGTTACGTTTTCCTTCGCCGCCAGTTTTGTCGTTCAGTCTAATGACTCTAGGGAGTAAAGTATCTTATTTTAATGGTGGTACCCTCGGTTGTACTTGAGGTTCCGGGGGTGGTAGTAGCCATCCTCCTCGAACTTGTGGATTCTTGGGGCGTGGATGGTGAGCATGGGGATGTTGTGCTGGGGATGTTTGTCTTCCTTATGCTCCTCAACATGGATCTCCTGAACTTCTTCTACGACGGGCTTGGGCTCTATCTCTTTGTGTTCCTTGTGCTCCTTGAGCTCTTCGTGGTCCTTCGTTTTGTAGTAAACGTGATGGTGCGGCGCTGAATATTCAACTATGGCTTTGAATCTGTTGGAAAAATATAACATTAGTAAATAAACATGTACAACATTATACTCAAATCTATGACGATAAATCTGAAATATCATATTGCTCTTAAAAACTTAATATCTGTACATTTCTTCTGTACTGTTTTTTAAGCTGTACTTAATTATTAGTACTAGTAAACTTAAGTGGAAGAGGGCCTACCCTCTTACTGACACTGTTTGCTTATGGGTCAGAAACTTGGACGATAGGATAGAAATCATCTAGGATGAATGATGATGCGTTCCTTTTAATAAGTGCAAAGTTAGAAGAACACCTTATTGAAAAAAAAAGCACCCTGAAGGTCTGACTGACCGAACAATAATTTGAGAATTAAGGCCACTAATAAAATAATATATAGTTTTTTTATATATGAAATGGGTTCGCTTTTGTCACCAGACTAGATCGAACGTGGCATGGATAAGAGAGATATTAAATTGCATTGAATCTGGATGAAGGTAGAAGGAAATCAATGAAGAAGACCAATTTATCAGACGTTCTCTGTCTATCGGCGTGATGATGAGTAACAATACTAACCCGGACTTCTTGTCAGCGTGGTACTTAACAGTGCGCTTGCGGCCATCAGGCTCATACAGCCAGTACTCGCCCTTCACCTCGTCGCCGTGCCTGGTCTCAGACTGGCCCTTCTTGTCGTGTGTGTGCGGATCATCCACCTTGTACGAGAACTCGTATGATGGATACGACCAAGCCTGCAACAGACCGATTGGCAACTTGGGGTTCATGCGTTGTAGCCAGTAAAAGGTTAAATAGTTATGGTTCTATATGAGGAGGCCGTAAACGTGTTATATTGGGTGTTATTACGTTTAAGTTGAAGTAAGATTTGAGAGAATGTATTATGTATGTGCGTGTTGTATATATTTTTTAGTAATAAGTATTTATCTGGCTTTAAATACGTATGAAATTTAAGGCATGTATATACAACTGCAAATTGTATGGGCGTCCATATTATTTGCTTTATGTATTTACATGGGTAATGATGATGATGACTTGACTTTTTGAGAGACATTTCTGCGTTTATGGGAAAGTAGTATTCCTATAGAATAACTCACGTATTCCTCATGATGCTCAGGCTCCTTGTGGCCGATGTGGGAGATTTCGCCATAGTGCTTCACGATCTTCTGCTCCGAGGTCGCGTGGCCGTCGCCCAGCACGCACAGCGCCAGACTCATCAGGGTTACAGCCTGCAGGAGACATACAACCTATTTAACTCAAAAACTTATTTGCGTTCTAGATACTTGAAAAAAAAAAGAAAGTCGCTTTGCGGCCTGTTACACAATGTCCTATGGATATTTGCGTTATCTATCCAATACTTCATACGACATGACGTTCCATATTTAAATTATTCGTTGATGGTACTTATTTGTCCATTATTTCAATAAAATATTGCAGTATTTGGAAAAGAAAATATCAAAGTAGCTTTCACAATTTCTAGGCATAGAGATGAAATAAATTGCAAAGACTGATTTGGGAAGATATAGATTTTTATACAATCCAAGCTGCTCCAATAATCACTGAACTAAATATTTTATCTAACACTTTTTTCTAAATTCAAAACACAAAACTCCACCTTCAAAAACATCTTGATTGTTGTATGGATTCTATTGATTCACAACACTAGAATGATATTATCCATGATCTCGTCAAGTATTTATACAGAAAATATTTGGTTTAAATCATCTGTTTCCTGCTGCACGTAGCTGTGGCAATTATTCTTTTTTCAGTCAGTTTCTAGACCTAGTTGAGGGCGTGTATTGATCAAAATTATTGCAGGATACATCTAAAGGCCTTTGAACACTTGGTAACGGCCTAATTCGATTAAAACAAGGCGTGAACCGGATGCATATCCGTTCTGAAGTGTAACACGAAATAAAATAAAATACTGTGAAATGTTTCAGCACTACACAGAGGGCGAGGACTGTCAAAGTTATTGGTGTTAAATTGTCGTCGTAACTACGAGTATATCGATTGTTCCGTCATCGTATTTTTATCGTAGATTTATCTTAAGTAATTTAAACGCATTATCGATGTTCTGCATGATTGGTTTATGCAGTAACAAAACGCAGCCCTAAAATGGCTGCCATGCGATCACAGCCTGATAGTTTTCGTTTGACGAAGGCTAGAGGGCAGTTGCAATCTGGACGTTGAGGAGGACATACCGACCGCGCACGGACGGAACTGCGCGACCGCGACCGCGTGTTCGTCAATATCTTCATATCAAAAACTCCTCGCCGCCTCATCCTAAATCGACCAGAAGTGATGTGCAACCAGCTGGTGTGAGCCCAAACGATGGTGGAAGTCAACGATCTCCAAGGTATGTGACGCATTATATTTTGTTGCCGCGTGCCTCTCGAAACAGAACATCGTATTTTCATCGGCAGGTCTTAACCTGATCCAAGTGTAGCATAAAGCCACCAACCGTTTTCAATTTGTGTGTGGTGCGTTTGCTACATCTTTTTTTGGTGCCGAAACCCGGGAATTTCCACCAACCACGTGCACGGCACCTTCCCCTATCCGGATGCTATGGTATTTTTTGGTTAAAAGTCTTTGCAAATCTTAAATCTATATCGTCATTCGTTATCGGTTGCAGAGTTACCCATTTAATCAGATCTTACTACGCATAAAATCATTTGGTGTCGGAACTTACGGGCTAACCAGTTCATATCGTAAAACATCGTCTAGTTTAACCCTAAGTTATTGTAAGATTAAATTAAGCAATCATTTTCAATTCATCGGTGCTTAATTTATTCATCGGCTTACACTAATTTGAACCTAAACGGGTATAAACTTGTTCAAAACAATTATTAGCACATCATTTCAGTATCAATAATCGTTCAACATCGTTAATTATACTAGAATCAATTGTTATCGTGTCACAAATTGCAATCTCAAATCAACATTTTTTATTTTTACTTTCGGGTAGTTTCGTGTCGCCGGCGCGCAACTACCACAATCACGGTCTATACAAATTTATCTGCACTGACATCGTTAAAGTTCGTATCTCATTTCATGCAAACATTTTGAATTTACTTCTTAGCGTATTCGTAATAGCCTGTTTCGTAAGTGGAAGCTTTTATTTCTTCGAATTAGTTCATAACATAACGTACATAATAAAATTGTTTGCTAACGGATAGCACTTGCATTCATCACATTGTGCGTAAACATTTCTTATCGCTGCACGACACGGCATCGATCGTAGTAGTAGGCATCAGTGCAGTTTTTTGTCCGCATTCCATCTTGATAAACATAAGGGTGGTAACACACTATCGCAACAGATCGATTTTAACTTTTAAGATTTTATTGGTGATTTCATTTTCGTTATCATGTCTCCTTCAAATAGACGGACAAGAAAGTCGAGTACATTGAAGAAATCGAAATCAAAATCTGTAGACATAGAATACACATCTCAAGATTTGTCTTCATTGCGCAGGAAACGTACGATTGCACTTAAACGTTTGAATAAAGCTTTAGAAATCGGCCAATTAGCGCTGAGACATGACTCTGAAATTAACTTGTTTTTGTCTTACCACAACAATGTAAATCAAATAGTTGATGCTTTTGAGGATGCCCATTACTCAATTATCGATATTTTGGATGATGAAAGCGAGGCTGACACAAGGTTACAGGAAGAATTCGATGACACGTATTACAAAATCGAATCTATTTATCGCAGTTTAGTTCGAACTGAAGATCTACCAACGCAGAGTTCTAAAAGTGTGTCATCTTCGTTTAATGTTCGTTTGCCTAAAATAACGCTGCCCAACTTCTCTGGTAACATAAAACAATGGCCTGAGTACTTTGATACCTTTAATGCTCTAATTCATAATTCATCTTCACTTACCGATACCGAAAGGTTTCATTATTTGATTTCCTCTCTTAGCGGCGATGCATTATCCGTAGTGAAGGCATTTCCTGTGAGTCATGAGCATTATATCGATGCGTATCAAGCCTTATGCGGCAGATATCAAAATAAGCGCGATCTCGCTTTTACATGTTGGCGTGACATTCTTAACATAGAATTCAAGTGTAAGGATGCTAAAGATTTTCGTAAATCTCTTGACACTTTCGATGAAAATTTAAGCATTTTAAAAACAATTGACCTTCCGGTACAAAATTGGAACTTTGTTTTGGTGTATCACATTTTATCGAAGTTAGACACTGATACGCGTCGTAGTTTCGAAGAAAAACATTCTGATATCGAGTTTCCAACTTACGATCAGTTGAAACAATTCTTAAATTCTAAATGTGAAGCATTAATGCGTGACACACACTTTTCAAGTTTTCATAAACAAAATAAATCGTTTCAAAATTCAAGTATTGCTAAACGCGCTAGTGTGTCACATGCTTTAGTGGCTGCAAGTGATAAGTCGCCTTCGCCCACAACCACAACTAACAATGATAAAACCTTAATTACGAAAAGGTGTTCGTATTGTGATGAATCGCATTCAATTACATCGTGTTCCGAATTCCTTAACAAATCAATAGATGAACGTATAAAATTAGCCGAAGAGAAAAAATGGTGTTATAACTGCTTAAAACCATCACATCAATTAAAGAATTGTAATTCTATCTTTTCCTGCCGTACGTGTAAACGTAAACATCACAGCTTACTGCACCGTATTCAATCGGCTGAGCCACAACAGAGTCGGAACTCAGCAGCACTGTTTTCTCGCTCTCAGTCAAAGTCTACCGTGTTACTTGCCACTGCTATCGTACAGATTCAAGATGCTCATGGCAAAATGCAATCTTTTCGAGCTCTTTTCGATACTGGCAATCAGAGTAATTTTATAACCGAGTCGGCAGTGAAGCGTTTACAGTTAGTATCTCATCCAACTTCGGCTAGTATAAGTGGACTCGGAGAGGCTTCTGCTCCTATTTGTGGTAGTGTTACTTGTAACGTAGGAACACAGGACAAAATCGTTTTTAAATTGAATATGCACGTCATTCATACAATTTGTAGTGATCAACCTGTAGCTAAATTAAATTCGTCTTGTTGGTCACACATACAATCGTTAACTTTAGCTGATCCCAGTTTCGACATCCCCGGACCGGTTGATGTACTGTTTGCTGCTGATGTGTTCGCCGAATCGCTATTAGGGGCCGTCCATTAATCACGTGAGGCTCAAAAGGGGGGGGAGGGGGTACGGAAAACATCACGAAACATCACGAAGGGGGAGGGGGGGTCTCGTTAGACATCACGTGTATTAATTTTATTTATTTTTTGTCAAAAAGCGCTATTTTGAACCGAAATTTTGAACGGCGCGAAAATTTGAACGATTTATAGTATACTGTCCACGAAACGCCCACGCGTATCCTCACGCTACGAGGGAGGGAGGTTCTCTGCGTAGTGCGCGAGGATGATGATGCCAAGTGGCTTGACGAAACCGAAGTTAATATGTCACAAACCTCTTTGCCAATAACAACTTCCAGTGAAGAAGAAGCTTTACCAGTTGTAACCTTAAATGAAAGTATTGCAACTCCGTGGGACGAAGACAACATTAATTAATTATTTATTCATTAATTTTATTGCAAATACATAAAAATGTTTTTCGAAACGCCATTTGTTAAATATTTTTTTCCAGTCAAAAATAGCCTTTCCATAGACTTCCAAAAAAATACACGTGATCGAGGGGGAGAGGGGGGGGAGTGGTCCCAAACCTCACCAAATATCATCAGGGGGGAGGGGGGGGTCAAAAAATAAGAAAAACGACCTCACGTGATTAATGGACGGCCCCTTAGATGAGCAAATCAAGGGTAGTCGAAATCAACCTACTGCTTTTAAATCGATATTCGGTTGGCTTCTTCTTGGTAAAACGTATTTAAATTCTAGTACGGCGTTACTTACATCTTCTTTATCGTCCAGTGTTGATACTGATTTAAACTCACTGGTCAATCGTTTCTGGGAGTTGGATTCTGTTCCAAAAGCGACTTCATTAACTCCAGAAGACCAACTTTGTGAACAAAAATTCGTAACCGATCATTCGCGTGATGCTTCTGGTAGATATGTCGTTAAATATCCGTTCAAGGACGATTCTGAACCTTATTTTCACGGTTCGCGCGAGGTGGCACTGAGACGGTTTCATGCGATTGAAAAGAGACTATCGCGCGACCATGAACTATCCATACAGTATTGTGAATTCATGTCTGACTATATCGAGTCTAATCACATGTCACTTGTGCACTCCGATGAAATGGGAAAGGGTAAATATTATATTCCACATCACTGTGTTTTACGACCTGACTCCACAACGACTCGCCTTCGCGTAGTGTTCGATGCGTCGGCTAAGGATCAAAACGCACATTCGTTGAACGATAGTCAATTAATCGGCCCTAAATTACAGCCTGATATTTCTAAAATTCTTTTGCGTTTTCGTGAACATGAAATTGTTTTCATGGCAGACGTGCGCCAGATGTATCGGCAAATTCTCGTTTCGCCTGACCACCGTGAGTATCAGCGTATTCTTTGGAGACCGTCGTCCAACGACGTGCTTCAGGAATACCGCTTGAATACAGTTACGTATGGTATAGCTTCGTCTCCCTTTCTCGCTTGCCGTACTTTGCGACAGCTAGCTGATGACGAGGGAGACGCATATCCGCTGGCGAAACAGATCATCTTGTCTGACGTGTACGTTGACGACGTAGTTTGCGGTTTTAGTGAATTTAACGTTGCCCAAGAGGCTAAAACACAACTTATCAAGCTTTTTGATTTGGGACATTTTCAACTTCGCAAGTGGGTCAGCAACTATCCACAACTTTTATCAGATTTACCCATTGACGTGCATTTACGCGGTTCAGTCTCTCTTGACTACACCGAGCCCTCACCTTTAAAGGTCCTCGGTCTGATGTGGGATCCTATTTCAGATTCATTTCTCTTTTCCGTAAAACCTTCAAAGCAAGCGTGTACCAAACGATCAATCCTAAGCGAACTTGCTCGGATTTTCGATCCCTTGGGCTTTCTTTCACCAATCACAATCCAAGCTAAGTGCTTGATCCAAAAACTTTGGATTCTCGGTGTGAGTTGGGATGAAACGCCACCTATCGAAGTCGTCCAGGCATGGACTACTTATGCGGAACAACTTTCACAGCTGGCTGAGCTTCGGGTACCTCGTAAGGTTACCAATTTGAATTCTATTTACGAACTTCACGGTTTCTGTGACAGCTCCGAGGTTGCTTACGGGGCTGTAATATACTTACGTGTTATCGATCGATCTGGAAATATTCAAGTTTTCTTCATATGCTCAAAGGCTCGAGTCGTTCCGTTGAAACGCATTTCACTGCCGAGGCTGGAGCTGTGTGCTGCCGTCCTTTTGGCTGATTTATATAAATATGTTCGTGATACTTACTTGACTCATATCCAAATCGATTCTATCTTTCTGTGGTCAGACGCCACCATTGTTCTTTCTTGGCTACGCTCCCATTCCTCACGTTGGACTACCTTCGTAGCAAACCGCGTGAGTCATATCCAAGAAATTACCAATCCTGAGAACTGGAACCATGTTTCTTCTGCAGACAATCCAGCTGATCTCTGTTCCCGCGGGCTCCTCCCCAGTGAAATACTTGATAACTCTTTATGGTGGGCGGGACCTCGCTGGCTGTCGCAGACCTCTGATTTATGGCCAGTATCTTCTCCGATCGTCACCCCGGATGATAAGAACATTATAGACGCTGAAGTACGTAAATCAGTTACGTTAGTTGCCGAACAGAAACCTGACAAGGACGTGAATATCTTAGACAGTTTGATTGGTCGCTTCTCATCATTGACGAACCTTTTAAACGTTTTATCTTATATTTACCGCTTTATCGAATCAGCCAAGAAACGTCATATAAAACCTCATCTTTTTATCGACAATGTAGAACGTCATAACGCACTTATGCAGTTGGTAAAACACGTGCAGAATCAAGCATTTTCGGGTGAAATCTCGAATCTGCAAACTAAAAAACCGTTAGTCAAACAATTTCGTAAACTCAACCCATTTATCGACAGGTGTGGTGTCCTCAGGGTGGGCGGCAGGCTTTCTCGCTCCGGGCTAGAGTATGAACACAAGCATCCTGCTCTTCTGCCCTCTGCAAGCCCACTATCGTATTTGATAATTAATTTCATACATCGAAGTTATTGCCACCCAGGCGTGAACACAACGAATTTCTTGCTATTGCAGCAATTTTGGATAGTTTCAGCAAAACGAGCAGTGCGTCGGGTCTTGTCTAAATGCATAAAATGTTATCGACTACATCCACAGCCTTTACAACCATTCATGAGTGATTTACCTGCGTATCGGATCAATCAGGTTAAACCGTTCTCCGTAGTGGGTGTGGATTTTGGTGGACCGTTCCGCATCAAGCTTGGCCCACATCGTGGTGCAAAAATTGACAAGGCATATTTGTGTTTATTTATTTGCCTCGCCACAAAGGCGGTTCATTTAGAGGTCGTCTCTACCCTCTCATCCGACGGTTTTATCGCTGCGCTCCGACGCTTCGTAGCACGTCGCGGTCGCTGCAATATCATACACGCGGATTGCGGAACCAATTTTGTTGGTGCTCGCAATCAACTTTCAACCCTGATGGAAAATGCATCGCACGCGGAGAAGATTGAATACAAATTTAATCCTCCTTCCGGGGCTCACTTCGGGGGCGTCTGGGAGATTCAAATAAAGGCGGCAAAAACTCATTTGTATCGGGTTGTTGGTGACCAAGTATTAACTTTTGAAGAGTTGACTACACTCTTCACTCAAATCGAGGCAGTTTTAAATTCGCGGCCTTTGTGTCCCATAAGCTCGGATCCAAACGATCTGTCCGCACTAACTCCAGGTCATTTTTTGACGTTAGAACCATTAACAGCGGTCCCCGATGATGATCTATCATCAATTAACATCAATCGGCTTCATCGGTGGCAGTTGTTGCAATCATTTCATCAAAATTTTTGGTCCAGGTGGAAACACGAATATCTTAACTCATTAACGCAACGCGCCAAATGGACCAAAGACTCAAAACCGTTGGCCTTAGGGTCAATGGTAATCATCAAGGATGACAATCGTGCTCCATTACACTGGACTCTCGGTAGAGTTCAACAACTTATCGCGGGAGCTGACGGAGTTGTCCGAATCGCCATGGTTAAAACTGCAACCAATAACGTAATTCAACGGCCTTTGGTCAAGTTATGCCCTCTACCTATAGAGGACTAGCTTCCACTGGAACAAATACACTTCATGCAGTTTCGACCATCTCGTAGTCTAAGTTAAAATTTGTATAGTTTGTTTATCTTAGTTCTTAAAATCGCACCGTTCATCGCTCTTAGTTTTAGTTGATCAGAAAATGCCATAGCTATTTTGGTGGGCGGGATGTTCCGTCATCGTATTTTTATCGTAGATTTATCTTAAGTAATTTAAACGCATTATCGATGTTCTGCATGATTGGTTTATGCAGTAACAAAACGCAGCCCTAAAATGGCTGCCATGCGATCACAGCCTGATAGTTTTCGTTTGACGAAGGCTAGAGGGCAGTTGCAATCTGGACGTTGAGGAGGACATACCGACCGCGCACGGACGGAACTGCGCGACCGCGACCGCGTGTTCGTCAATATCTTCATATCAAAAACTCCTCGCCGCCTCATCCTAAATCGACCAGAAGTGATGTGCAACCAGCTGGTGTGAGCCCAAACGATGGTGGAAGTCAACGATCTCCAAGGTATGTGACGCATTATATTTTGTTGCCGCGTGCCTCTCGAAACAGAACATCGTATTTTCATCGGCAGGTCTTAACCTGATCCAAGTGTAGCATAAAGCCACCAACCGTTTTCAATTTGTGTGTGGTGCGTTTGCTACATCGATAGTACGGTGAAATTTGGTTAGAAAATATCTGTGTTTCGATATAAAGTCCGTTTTTCTTTGCTAGTCGGATATTGTAAACAATCTTAAATGATTCATTTTAAAATAAGACTAACACAAAACTTACATTCTACATTGGTAATTCATTGTTGAACACAAAGATCTTTTTTTATATAAAAAAAGTTAAATAACTATAAAAGCATTAATCGTGTCATTAGGTACTTGATAATCAGAAACTTTTACTAGGAATGCTACCCTAGTGTGTTGGGTTTAATGACAATAGAAATGGCACTCTATCAATTGATGTAAAAACTTCTAATTCGTTATGGAAATAAACAAATTAATAGCGTTTTTAGTTATCCATCTAGTGTAAGTAAAACCGGAAAAGTGCGAGTCGGACTCGCACACTGAGGGTTCCGTGCCAACTTTAACTGAATTAGGGATTCTCACTTTCACATAGCCAAAATAATATAATAATATTTTGTTGACCGCAAAAATAAATTTGTTTTTCATAGTATTTCTTTGAAAGTATTTTTTTTTTATTTGAAATGGGTTCGCTCTTGTCTCCAGGCTAGACCAGTGGCATAGACAGAGACGACGATGGAGCAAGCTCAATTTGATCTACATTATATATATTTTTTAAAATTTACACTCGCTTAGTTTAAAAGTTAGATGGGGGAGGGGGGACGCCCATTTTACGACTTTGGAAGCGCCTATCCCTCAAATGACATTTAAAAAGACCTATCCATGGACACACCCCACACGGGTAGGTTTGACCAAAATTTTTTTTTTAGGTTTTAGATTCATGTATGGGCCCTTTATTATCCTTATTTTTTATTTTTTTTACGATTCTCAGATAGATAAAAACTTTAAGTTACAACTGTGTAATGCTAATAGTTTTAGAATAAAGTGGCTGTGACATACGAACGGACAGACAGACAGAGAGACTTGACGAAACTATTAGGGTTCCGTTTTTTGCTATTCGGCTACGGAACCCTAAAAAGCTGGTAGCAATCCAGGATTTCGTGTAAAGATTCATATTTGGAAAATGCAAGTTTATTTCCCATATCTACAACTACATTTAATGATAACAAACTTTATTTATTTTGCCAACAATGTGACAATTGTTAGTTTACATTATAATACATACTGAGGTTAGTTTAACTAACAGCTTGATGCACCAATACTGAAATTAAATAAATAAAATAAAAAATATTTATTAAAAAAAATAAAAATAGATGTAAATGTATTGTGGTCACAATATATTTACATCAATCATTATAAATGATTCAGCATTGGTTCATCGAACTTATATAATAATTTATTTACCTTTTTTAAACAATCGTGTGAATTAAAACAATAAAAAAATATCTAATTTCATTTATTTATATTTTAAGCTACGAAACTACGACGTGGACGCTACGACAAAATTTCGTAGTTGACGCTTTGAAACGCCTATAAACGAGAGTGCAGCAAGATTTGCGGCTTCTGGCAAAATGTCTTCATGGACAGATGTAAGGCGTTCTTTGTGATAATCTTGATCTAATAGTAGTTACTATATTGTCGGAGAAATAAAGTATAAATACTTACTTACTGAGCCCGCGTGGTGGAGTATGGCTCAAACTACCTCATAGTTGAGGTGGGGCCTTTGTCCAGCATTGGGACGATACAGGCTAACTTTATTTCTTTTTACTTACTGAATGATCATTATTATCATAATATTTAGCGAATACATAACGTTTCCATCATAATATGTGCATTTTGAACCTATTACCTGCCTCGCTTAGTTTTGCTCGTGAATCAAAATGGCCCCGTGCCATAGACATTTTATTCCTTGTGAATAATACAACTCTCTTTGCCTTGTACGTTACTTTCTTTAAGCGTTTTATCAACATTTATGTTTTTATGAGTCGGATATTCGGATGAAGAGCTCGCATAAATATCGAATCACACTAAATATAATTTCGAAATAATTCTGTAAAGTGCTAATCTAACGTATACGCTTAAGGTCATATTGTTATTTGAAATCTCTTCAGTACTTTTTGAGTGTGGAGGAACAAACATCCATCCACATATCCTCCACAAACTTCCGCATTTATAATATTAGAAGGACTATAATTAGTTCATGCATACAAACAGAACTCCAACTTTTTATGTTCTGCCCTGCGAAACATCTCTAGCAAGATATGGCTACTAATACGGATAGTAAATTCTTGTAAGTAACAAGATTTAGAAATAGTGCCTAATTATCGATGGCTTTTTAAATTGTCTCAGATGTACTACAAGAAGTCAAACTTCAGCTTAATTTTTTTACCTATTTGTTATTAGGAACATATTTACAAGCATAATAGAAAACAAGTTCATTTGGTAAAGCTTTCACCCTCAGTTTTTTCATCCTAGGTATTGTTATAGCGTTTACTGAGACTATTTTGATGGATCATACAAGCTATCGGAAGTTAGATAATTAACATAAAGAAAGGAGATATTAATTAATTACGTTTACGACGGATTTTATAAAATCTATCAGCAAGGTTGGTCGCTTGCCTTGCAAACACCCCTCCGCCAATCCGCACTGAGCCCGCGTGGTGGAGTATGCTCATACTACCTCATATTTGAGGTAAGGCCCTTGCCCAGCAGTGGGATGCTTACAGGCTGACTTTACTTTTTTTTACGACGGATCAATTCCAATTAATTTAGGAAAGCTTAAATGACTTTGTGCAAGACCCACATTTTCAATAGGTAAAAATAAATACTTCAAATATACATATTAGCGCTAATATTTTATTTTGCTTATTATTTTATTTACAAAAATGAAAATGGGCTGGCTTGAATCAGTCTTATAAGAGGAGTATCTTCCCGGCTTAGATGTGGTGGTGTTGGGCGAGATGAATATGATGATGAGGCGACGAATGGTGCACGATAGCGTTGAATCTGAAAGAAAAAGATTAATGTTATAAATCCATTGATTATCTTGAAAACATTTTTGATTTGGTATACGAAACTAGTGTAGAATAAGTAAGACTTTGTAGGCAGCAGAGGATAATTACGTAGCGCCACAGGATTAGCGCATTCAGCGTTGGTTAAAGCCTCGATTCCGACCTTCCTGTCGGAACCCACTAATTTGTTCGTAAAAAACTTAAAAGAAGATGTCGAAGTGGTTATACTTTGTAGTATGTTATGGTAAACGTAGCCTAAGCCTGTCAAGAGAAAAATAAATAAAAATATGTTACCGCAACCCAAAACGCATAACTTTGTTAAAAACGAAATGAACCGAATCCTAGATCTAGTGTTAGCCCTTCCCAACACAATCTGTCAACAAAAATCCCAAAACATTCGTATGTTTTGGAGTTACACAAAATCCAAAAGGGGCTTGAGCGGTTTACCTAGTCAGATGTTTTGCGGTGGTGAGCATGCCATCCAAGGCGTCGACATAGCTAATTTATTCGCAAAACACTTTGCCTCTACATATAGTGAACCCTCTAAAAATGAGTACATTCCTGATTTTCCTGAGTCATGTCTTACTGTTTCGTCTCTAGTTATTTCAGAGAATAAAGTAGAATTGGCCTTGAAATCTCTTGATGTATCGAAGGGACCGGACCCAGATGGTATTCCTCCTGGCTTTGTAAAGGCTTGCACCCCAGTCTTAATAAAACCTTTATACATGCTTTTTAATAAAAGCCTTAGCACTGGTCATTTTCCGGCTGCATGGGGAGTTGCCTCTGTAGTTCCCATACATAAATCTGGAAATAAGTCGGATATATCTAATTATAGGCCAATTAGCATATTGAACTGCTTCTCCAAAATTTTTGAAAGCTTAATCTATAAACACATTTATTTTCATTTTAAACACATAATAAGTCCTCGTCAACATGGCTTTGTTAGAGGTCGTTCAACGACCTCGAATCTTTTATGTTATGTCAATTACTTAACTGAAGCTCTTGACAGACGCACACAAGTAGATTCCCTCTATACAGATTTTGCCAAGGCATTCGATAGGGTAGACCATGGGGTTCTGATCCGTAAGGCTAACCATCTTGGAATTCATGGTTCTCTACTGCGTTGGCTTGCGTCTTATCTATCGAATCACAAATCGTAAAGGTGCATGGATATGAATCTGCACCTTTTGTCCCTAGATCTGGTGTACCCCAGGGCTCTAACTTGGGGCCTTTCTTATTAATTTTGTTTATTAATGATTTGATAGAATCAATAACATGTAACTGCCTTGCTTATGCCGATGACTTAAAAATATTCAACAAAATCAACTCACTTGAAGATTGTTCTTCATTGCAGGATGACATGAATAAATTATATCAATGGTGCTCAAATAACAACATGTCACTGAATATACCAAAATGTCAATTAATAACATTTACGAAAAATAAACTTCCAATAGACTATACTTATACTATTAACGACATTGCACTGACTCGACAGGAAACGATCAAGGATCTCGGAGTTGTGCTGGACGGAAAGCTATCTTTCAGGGAACATTATGATCATATGATTTCGAAGGCTAACAAGATCATGGGATTTGTCCTTCGAACAATCAGGCCCTTTCGCAGGCCAGCTAGTGTCGTGTCTTTGTTTGCCGCTCTCATAAGAAGTGTTCTGGAATATTGCTCCGTCATATGGTCCCCCTTCTATAGCACTCATATTGACAGAATAGAAGCCATTCAAAGGCGCTTTCTTCGCTACATTAGCGCCAAATTCGGTCTGAGGCGAAGGCTAAATACTTATGATTCTAGACTTGAGTATTTCAAATTGTGCACCCTTCAATCTAGACGGGATATAGCTAGCTTATCGACGCTTTACAAAATTGTTAATTCTGAATGGGACACAGAGTATTTGTTGGGCCATCTTTCATTTAAGACAAGCGGTAGTGGGATAAGGCAACAAGTTTTTGATCTTCCAGTATGTCGAAATAATGTAACGTTTAACAATCCAATATACCGAATGTGCAGATTGTATAATACTATAAGTAGGGAGGTAGATCTTTTTTCTGATTATCATTCAATTTATATAAAAGGATGTAAAAGTAATTTATAGATCACTGTATACCGTTTATTATTGATTTGTTTTTCTTGTATTTAACTACCAAATGAAAATGCTGTGTTCAGCTATAATCGAAATGCAAATTAAACGTGATATTGTATACCAGTGTAACTTAGATTAAGTCTTGATTTGTATTTTGTTGCTGTACCTCAATAAATAAATATAAATATAAATATAAAACAAAACCCTTGTTTTATCCTTCACGTCTGAATTTTGAAAGCACAAATACAAAAAGTACTAACAATTATTAATGTAATAGGTATATTAATCATCAGTAGTTGGGGTCACGTGGCACTCCGGCTATCGTAGTGAAGCCTACGCTAGACCTAGACTAAACCAGACGGAATTTTGCGGTGCCAAATTTGAGGAAAGAACTGAAAGGGTAAGCCCTAGGCAGGACAACTGAGCATTCGACTACGTTCTTGTCTCTGGCTATGTGACTTACAAATAGTCACTTTTTGCCAGTGCCTTACTCGTATATCTCAAAGTACAGCAATACAGAGTGTAAATAAATATCGAGTCAAAAAGGGGGTGATTGTCAATCATTAATACATATAGAATACAAGAAAAATAATTTAAAAAGAAATCTATGATGTTTTTTTTCAATTCTTTTTATATTTATCCTGTTTTCTAGACTCGATTCTTAACCACCCTTGAATTTGGCTCGTACTTTTTTACACCATATGAGTCGAGTCTAGAATACAGGAAAAAAAATATTTTTCTGTATTCCAAACTAGATTGACAACTACCCTCTTGAATTTGGCACGTCCTTTTTTACACCCTGTATTACTGAAAACTTGTACTTACCCGGTGTGGTCGTCAGCCTTGTACTCGACCTTCCTGAACCTGCCGTCGGGCTCGACGAGCTCGTACCCGCCCTTGACGACGTCGCCGTGCCGATGCTCGTGCTGGGACTTCACGTCGCCGGTGTGGTGGTCGTGCACGGAGTACGCGAACTTGTACTCGGGGAAGGACTAGAAACAATTGATTGTATATTTTTATTTGTAGTTGGGTAGTTCTTGATTCAAGACCGCCCAAAGAGTGGTATAAAGATATTGGTAAAAAAAAAACTACGTTGTCTATAGAAACTAGTGGTTGTTCTCGAGTAACTAACAGGACTTTCTTTTATGTACCTCTATATGTATGTGTGAAATTCGTGTAATAAGACATGTGTTAATAATATATAATAGCAAAAACACGACTTCTCAGTCTGGTCCCAATGCGAATGGATGGGGTCAAATTATGTGTTCTAAAATGAAATATCTGGTCAAATATTCATAATTACTTCTTATTAAGAAAACAAATGCATGCCTAAACATAACACGTCAAAAAACTCCTCGAGGTCTTTGTCTAATTAAAAAAACGTTAAGAAACGAAAAATAAAATAAAAAAAACGTTTTTTCTTTCT
The DNA here is from genome assembly GCA_963584085.1 of Pyrausta aurata. Lineage (NCBI taxonomy): Eukaryota > Metazoa > Arthropoda > Insecta > Lepidoptera > Crambidae > Pyrausta > Pyrausta aurata. The sequence continues at coordinate 5,444,412 of OY757256.1, read as the reverse complement.
TTCTTTCTAATTAAACTTACGCAGTCAAAGATTAATTATCTCATTTATAATTTAGTTAGTTAGTTTAGTCTTAGTTAGGAACAAATAAGTAAATGTTGGATTAACAAAATCGACAAGTCAGGCTGTAAACTTGATTCGCAATTCCAAGTTATTTCCTTTGCTTTTGCAACAAATAACTAAAGCTTAGCAGATTAGGAGGACAAGTTACTAAACTTTAAGTTCTAGAATGTAAATAAGTAGATAAATTTTTAACGATCAACATGGAATGCAATACTTTATCCTTTGAGTTTAATTAAGGAGCTAAGTAGTTATATATCGCAGCATTACCTAGTCAGCTTCTAAAATAATTATGAGTTGTGTTAGTTGCCTGTAATCATAGCTTGTATTCACAAAATGGTTTTCATTCCTTTAAATGATAGTACTGATAAATGATGATACTGGCAGGCTGAGTAAAAGATGCGGATATCATTAGAGAGTTTAGGTAAAGGCTGGTATATCTGAATGAATTTCTTTTTGATTCTCCATTCTCCTCTAAACTAAGCATAGCATGATAGAGTCGACGATGGAGCGAGCACCCCCGAAGTAGAGATGGATCAGCGAACAACCGGAGTCGATAGATTAATGGTAGAGATCCGATACCAGTGAGTTGTTACTACTACGTATGGAGAAGCTATGACAAGCAAAAAATGTGTCGCAAATTCGACGACAAAATTGTGACGTTTTCTTTGAAATTTGAATTTCGAATTACGAATTTGTACGATTCATACAATTCATAGAGCACAAAATTTGTTCGTGATGTCAGTTCCATACGCAAGTAATAGTAGTTCAATGTCCGATGCTTACGTAATGATCATGGTGAGGCACATGGTGGTGGATCGGCACGTGAGGAATGTGGTGATGAATCAGCGGCTCGTGGTGAATCGGCAGGTGGTGGTGAATCGGCAGGTGGTGGTGAATCGGCACGTGCACGGGGTGGTGATGCCCGTCGTGCTTCTGGAAGTCCTGGTGGGACACCGCCGGGTGGTGGTGGTGGTGATGGTGGAACGGGAAGATGGCCTGGCACGCTGACACCAGGGCGAATACAGTTAACACCTGTGGGGAAATTGTTTTTGTCATCTGTTGTGGCTGAAATAACGATATCGTTCCTAAAGCCTAGAACTATATGGTACTTGTAGATCTTCAGATACGCAATAACAAATTTTGACATGATCATTTCTCCCAATAAGCACTTGATAAAATACTCCAAACAACGAAGAATCTATAGAATCTGATCAGCAGAATACTTTAATTCTTAATAGGCGGTAAGCTTAGGTCGTACGAAGTATATTCAATAGCAGTTTATCACGTAGGAATCCAAAGAACATTTAAACTAATAACGCCGCGATGGCGATGTGACAACAATTTACACACTTTTCTTGTCCAATATAATGAAAAAGGCTGGTATTATTAGTAACTTTTTAAATAATATAAAATTAATAACAGGAAAACACATTAGACTGAAACATAAGTCCACACATACTCGTATTATAAAAGTACCGTAAGCTAGTTTTAAACTTACTTTAAACAACATGTTGACAAATTAATTCCGGGACTACGCTTTCCTTATGTGATCTACACCAATAGTGCACACGTTCAGGTCTGGTTCATTAGTTTATATAGAGGTTATAATTGTGGGAATTATTGGAGCAAAAATCAATTTCTCAGGGTTTGCCAACACTATCGTAACATTACCTCGGCAATGTTGCCTGCGACTATGTCGGGACGTACCTAATTAGTGGCTTGACGCTTGGCTTTTTAAGTATGCATCAAATTCCTCAGTGCTGGTATCAAGTGCATCACACCGTAGAACCTGTTTGGTCAATACGTCGCATTAGAGTTTGCAGTATCGATCGCCCTCGAAAAAAGTTAATAAAGCGTGAAAATCTTACGTCAGGACTTATTAACTGCGCTTGATCGTAATGATAATGACAAATAGGTGTTAATGGCAATTTATTGAACTAAATGAGCATTTGAATACATTAATACTTACATACATACGGTACTTAATATAATTGTGTCGGTGTCGATTGATGGATTCATTCTAACACAGTCTTGCGTACATTGTAATTTCTGCTAGTTCGTACTAGTATATGTTAGCATCGTTCATTTATTTTTCATGTAAACAAACTTTTGAGATTCATCTAGATTTATTTAAAAACTGCATTGCACAAATAAAAGTGTGCAAAAGGTGGACTTAATGCTACAAGCATTCTCTCCCAGTCATACCTTTAGGTCATGCAAAGAGATTGTTATGGGTGCAGGAGAGTGTTGTAAATAGATATTTATATAGCAACAAAATACTATAGTGTAGAATAATAATAGATCTCAGTAACATGGTAAATGTTAAGTCAACTTGCAACTTTAGGAAGGCGATTACCCAAGACGCGTGAATTACCATGTGTGAGAATTTGTGCAGAATGGAGTTAGTCACAAAAAAGGCGACAATGGCACAAATGCATGTTGTACCGAGAGAACAAAATTTTGTTGCAAGTAGAACTGCTAAGTTGCAATTAGTATCCACGGCGCGATTTGCAGCCGTAGTTTTAAAGTTTTTATCTAACTCTTGCATGTGCACAGCAAGCTGCTAAATAATATCACACTCCATTTAATGGGTTAAATACTAAATAAATACCTCAACAAAAGTACCTATTTGTTAATCGAAACGAAAAATACCTATAAGAATCTGATACAGTATTGAAATAATGTACCTAAAATGAAATCAAATAACACAGGAGACCGATTAATCTTCATCGATTATAAATCGACCCAGTTTTTTATGATAGCAGCTCAATCAAATGTTCATAACGAGCCCAATTTACATGAGAAATTAAACGTTCACTGACAATTCACTTTATGCGTTCTGTTAATCGTTCATCAGATAAATTATACTAGTTAGGGCAAAGTGGTGTAAGTTTATGTCAGTCAGACAGAAATGGAAGTGATAATGCTCATGTGCTATTACGTTGTTACCAGTTTGACTGTGAGAAAAATATAATTTCAACACATCAATAAAAAATTACTTAATTTGTCTTTTTCATGGAATTTATGTCTGAAACCGAACAGTATACTTTTTAGCTCTCGTGAGCACCATCGATCTAACTAAGAGGAAGCAGAGTACAAATGATTACGAAATAAATTATTAAAATAAATAATAATATTTGTCAGAAAAATGCTGTATAGACTCTTTAATATTAAATTGAAAACACAACGTATCTAATGCAGTAAAATATACAAAGCATCAATTAACTATGACACTTAATAACGTGTGCATTATTTGAAATACCATAAGGTTTTTCATACTTGATTGGTATGCTGTTGCAAGTTTTATAGAAAGACAAACAATAGAAATTGCTATATGAATTATATTGTATCGTACTATATTTTTAATTTACTAGCAAATACGGAGCGGATGTTTATTTGTTTATGGACATGGAAAACAAATCATTTGAATGTTTCTAATTTGAAATATCTAACTGGGGATTAAAAGGGTCTGTAATGCAGTGTATGTTTTGTCAAGACGTCGTTAAAGTAACGAGGGCCAGTTGCCCAACGAACAAACGCAGTACTATGGTAATAACTGTTACACTTATCGTTTCCAGGTCAATGTCTTAGCGAATGAAAAAGAACGGAGAACGACATTAAAAATTACTCGCGAGAATAAAAACAGACCACAGGCTTACAATTACAGTCTAAGTGCATGTTTGTGCCACTTATGAATACTTGTCAAATGTATCACATCTAGTGATGCATAGTTTTCATATCTTAATAATTTTGAGGTGGCGACAGACTGCAGGTTGCAGTTAAATTAGTATTTATCAACGATTTATCGGCACACAGAATGCATGTAAAGGAAAAAATGAAATCTAGTCAAGTGCGAGTCGCTTGATAGAAGAATGGTTCACGCGTACATTGTCTCACTTTCTATCTAATTAATGTAATTGTAGTACGTAGAACGTGATGTATATTTGACGAATAATTATTCTGTCAATTATCCTTAAATTTCTATGAAAAAACCCAAGGGAAGAAAGTGCATTAAAAGCATAGGTATTACTAGAGTAATACTTGGTTCTAGTTATGAGGATGGCACACCTAACACTATTCCAGTTTTTTTAGTCTAACATACAACTACATCAATTATATAGAGAGTGAAACCATAGACGCGTGAACTCTTCTTCTATCTAGTGACTCGCACTTGACTAGATTTTTATTTTTTTCTTTTAAACGCATTCTATAGTGCCGGTAAAATAGTTGGTTAATACTTATAAAAACGTTGCAATAACGCAATAGTCTCGTTGGCACGTTTTTGCCTAAGATACATTACTTGTAGACAGTAGTAAGAGCCAAAGTTAAGTACATGTACGATTTTCGATGTTAGTTAAGTGCCTTAGCCTGTTACTAACAAAGATATACGTTTTTCACCTAAGTAAACCCTAATTTGGTGAAATAATCAAAGTGCACGTAGATAGATTGATAGTTATCTCTTTATTGCACGTCACATAGGTTAATTATAAATTAGTTTAGAGAAAATGTACAATTTAGGCTGTCATATGGCTATTTAAGCTATAGCTATACATAATATGGCGAGTATTTTTATAGACGAGTAAAGCAGGTTTTACCTACAACAAGAGAGTTACAACATGTTATACATTTAAACGTTACAACGTTACGGGTCATTACTGGACTAGTTGGATTGAGATTCTTTAATATCAGTTTTGTGTAATGAACAATTTAGCTTCAATATTCCACTTCCATAAAAGGGGCATAAATCTCCGACTTTGTGCCCTGTGACGGTCGACTACAGAACAATAAGCATTGTGGTGTAATAATCAGTATTTCTGAGTATATAATTGCATGTAATGATAGCGATCGCTGATTTCCTATTCAGCTTAGCTGTATCCTACACGCTATTATAGCTGCGAATAATTCTATCTAATCGAGGCAACGTTTGTTTACGGACGATTAAGTGCAGTTTTCATTTTTGCAGGATACGTTCAAGGTGTGCTTAGTACTCGTAGAAATAAAACTAGCGAGCGTGGAGTTACGTTAACCCTTTTGATTCGGGTTCATGATTGGTATCAAACGCGTTGCTAGCGTGTTTTTATTGTTAACCTTGAATATTTAGTTCAGTTTGGCTGTGCGCATTTTTTAATTATTAGATATTGCATCACGTCACGATATCGTCAGAACTCAAACATAGCTCGTATTTGCAACGTTAAAACTTATAACGAACAGTAAATGTATAATACATGTGTATGTCTCATCTTATGTGAAAGTTATGTAAAATAAAATGCAGTAAGTAGTAGTTGTAGATGCAGAAGATAAAACGTAGTGAAAAACGCAAAAAGTTTAAATTTACGTGCATTACTTTTTCATCTTATTAATGAAATATCGCGACCACTTTCGATTTCAAGTTCAACAATCTTACGCGTGGTCACGTAGACGGATGTGGCGGCGAGACGAATCGTGACCGCGACATTGAATAATCTGCGTAATCGAACGTTTTTCAGACGCGAGAGTTACGGTAACCTACTTTGCAATGCTGCTGCATTCGTAAAGTTATTTCGGTTCGGTATCAAATGCAGCGTGACGATAGGGTTAAATTTTGAATGTCAGTATCCTTGTCCAAAAAGAACTTGACCTGAAATATTAAAGTATGGTTTCCCGATATGATAAACCATTTATTAAAAGCTGGTAACTTATTTGCTCAGAAATACAAGTCTAAGGACATGTTTCACCATCGACAAACAAGCACTAACCGACGAATAATGCATGACCTAAAGGTTTGACTGGCAGATAATGCTTTAAGCATTAAGTCCACCTTTGAACGCCATGATTTGTGCAATAAAGTCTTTAAATAAATAAATAAATATTTTTTTTAGAAGTTGTGAACAGATAACGCTAATGGGAACTTATTCTGATATTTTTGTGACACAGGACCTAATAATGGTAACATAGTATAATGCAGAAAATTACATTATTCGAGGTTTAGTCTTTCCTTCTTCTGGGGAAAATAGTAGTTACCTTTAGATTTGTGTCCAAGTTATTTTTACATATTTGTATTTCTCTATACAGCCAGCGAAAGTACCCATAGTCGACGCTCAACTATGAGCACATTTTACACTATTTTAACGCTTATATTAAGAACAGTGGGTTGCTTTAGATACGGTTTTACAGCGCTACATTGTCTTTCCGACACATCCAAACCTCTCATCCTTCGACTAATAGGCATTCAATGTTACAATATGAAAACAAGTCTTGTGTGTTTCTTTCCTGAAAATGTAAAGTAATAATAACACGAATTGAACCATAAACTAAACTGAAGAGTTAAGTACCACGTTTCTGCCTTCTTTATGGCAATGTTATTGCGTCGATACATTTGTAATTTAGTATTCAATGCATACTGACATGTAAATATGAAATCATTGTTCCTAAATAAATCTCAGATATTATCTAACGTTTCAAGGAAATAGCGAACCTTTGTCTAACCGATAAACTACTCCGGCGGTCATTATTATGACTATCGAAGGTAAAGTTTCGATTAGTAATAGTCGTTCAAGGCAACAAAATATGGACAAGCGCTATGAAGCAATGGCGTTTGACAAAAGCTCGCAGAGAATGCCAATGCGTGCCTTTGCCGTTGCAGTCACCGTTGTCCGTCCGTGCCGTGATTGTCCGAATGCAATGGTGACATGAATGAGCACTTTGGGGTAACCATGATAGCTTCTTATTAAATACACACAAAATTGTTGTAAACATAGTTTTCAAGGAAATCAAATCAGTTAGTTCATTGTTATTACGCTACGCAACAAAATTTCGTATAGATGAAAATGTTAAAATTATTATTTGAACAATCAACAGAACTGAGTTATTGGTTTTGTTCTCCTTTTCATTAGAACAAACTCTTTTATTGTTGGTTTTAAAAAAATACATGTACAAAAAGTAAAATTATTAACAAAAACAAAACATTGTTGTTGAACAATTGCTTTAACTAAGGTGCAGTGGGAGTCTTTTTAATTGATAGAGTAATGACTTTCTAATAGGTAGTTTGCAAGCAAGTGTAGTAAAATTATTATATTAGTATGGTTAACCCAAAATTCCTTTGAATCTTGCGCTTTTGGTACTACAAAGCTTTTGCCCACGACGCCCTGCTGACCATACTGCGAAACTTGCAATTGATTATATCAATCATACAGAATTTGATGATTTCTATAAACTGTTATGTATTTACCGACACTGAATTTTGAATGATGGTTTACCTATAATATTGCTACTACTTACGTAAGTATATTTTTTTAATCAGCCTGTAAAAAGATACAGAATATCACAGCAAAATGTTTGCTCAGACAAAAGTCTAACTACCAATTTAGTAGTACAATATAATTGTTTGGGGATGATTACATAAATCAGTCTGAATAACGTCGACAAATTTTCAGCTAAGTACCTAGGTGCTATTTCTGTAAAATTTAAAGAAAAGTTACACAAAATAAAAATAAAACAACATAATTAACTCAAATTTAAAATTGCCATGGCATTGTGGCCGCGTGTTTATTTTACTATGGGCAATCGTGATTGTTATCTGCGAGTGCAAGGTCGCCGGTAAAAGATCAAATTCCGCTGTCTTCTCGCGCGGTTCCGAAATAGCCTTTCAATGTAACGTTTCAGAATATCTTTTACATACTCGCACTTTTTTATGAAAAGTAGATAATGAGTAATATAACTATGCTATCATCATCGTTCAGAAAGTAGTGGCCCGCCTCACGGTGGATCCTGTACTATGAAGTCCTGCAATACTCAACGACTTATACCACTTTGTATATCAAAAAGTAATGTAATATACCTTCAAGTTATCAAATCGAAGAACAATAGTCATCTACCCTCAATTAAAAAAAATTTTTTTTGGCCAAACGCTTCATAGTACAGGATCCACCGTGCGCCGGCCCGTCAAGCGGAGCGCAAGGGCACTACCTACCATTTCTCAAAGTACTTCGTCGGTTTTTTGAATTCCATTTACTGCCACTGTAAGATTTCATGGGTGCTCATGAACTACCTAGATTTTTCCTTAAATTGTTTTTAATCGTATCTTATCAAAGTTATCAACCATTTCTTTTAAACATGGGTAGTAATTTAGTTTCACTGTTGTACATATTTCTTTGGATGCTCAAAAAGGCGTAAACTGTTTGATAGAAGAGATTAAGCTATGTTTAGTATTAAATTGAAATAGGCCTTCTTCACTTATTTTATATTTTTCTATATTGTTCTCTACAACATATTGGATAGTAAGATTTCAGTAAAAATGGTCTATCATAATTTATCAATATCTAATAATATCTCCACTTGTTTGTTTTTGCATTAGACACAAACAATATTATCTGATTTGATCGATCACCACACAATGATGTTTGGCAACAGCTGCAAATACAAGCTACCATACAGCAGTGGTGTAATTTATAATGTTACGATTTACACATAATGCCCCTATTTGTTTGTAAGCTCGCAGTTCCAAGTCGTTATACTGATTGCATTTAAATTGACGTTATTTATTGAACAAATTACACTAATACAAAGGGAAGTGTGAACGCTGACAAAGTCCTACATAGTTTATTCTCCACCAAAGTTATTTGCCGATTTCCTTTTATTTAGTCCATAGCTTTTGCCCGCGACTTCGTCCGCGTGGAATAGTGACTTCTTTCTCCCGTTTTTTACACATTTACCACTATATCTTTGCTCCTATTGGTCGTAGCGTGATGTAATATAGCCTATAGCCTTCCTCGATAACTGGACTATCCAACACAAAAAGAATTATTCAATTCGAACCAGTAGTTTCGGAGATTAGCGCGTTCAAACAAACAAACAAACAAACTCTTCAGCTTTATAATATTATTAAGTATAGATAAGTATAGATAATTTGAGAAAGTGTTTTTAAAGTTCGGCAAAATAGAAAAGATGTATCGCCGGACTCTACTTAGAGAAGCGTACTTCAATTTATCGGTGCTAACTGAAAAACAACAGAGAACATCTTATTTTTATATATTTAGGATCTTATATAAACAACTATAGATATAACTTACTAAGCATGTAGATACTATTAAACTGAATTTAGTTTGTCTTTTTGTTCTTTACAAGTAGGTACCTAAGCTAACGCACCGACACGTTTACTGAAGTCCGAAGGTGCGATGAGAAGCGATCTAATCTCTCGTTATTGTCAGTTTTTCTAGGCCGTCGCCGTCCCAGCGTACTCTAAATAGCAATTATTTGCGTAATTCTCGTACAATGTTGGTAATTACAGCCGAAACGGCTGAGGAATGCGCGGGCGCCGCGTACGCACGCAACCACGCGTCTACGCACGTAAGGTAGATTTACACGATACGCGAAAGGCACGTATAATGACACGACTTTTTATTATGATGTAGAAAATTTTAAGCAATTCGTCACATTCTTAGGGAAGGGTGTTATTTAAAAAACAGAATACATTTATATTTAACTTTTTTATTATGACATGGACTTTAAAGAACACCTATACACAATCTCTATCGACGTGCGATGATGTGAAGATTGTCCTTCAAAACACAAGAATACTAGTAATTTTCGTAAAAGAAAATCTTACAGATAAAATCTGCGATGGAATAGATGCAATAGATGCGAATTTCGTAAGAGACAAAGAAAAATCTCTTACGAAATGAAATCCTAAGATCCCAGATTAAGAATGAGCTTTGTGTTAAAGAGTTCTACTCGTATTGTTTTTCCGTCTTCAAAAAAGAGGTTATTGATTGAATTATTAAGATTTCTTTGAAATAATACATGTAATTAACCATTGTAAGGCACTTTTAAAAAGAAGCTTTTTTGCTAGCTGCGCGCGCATTCGCGCCAAAAGTATGACATGTATCTTCTGTCTCTCCCTTGCTCTCTAAAATGGCGTCGCGTGTTGTGTTCTAAGAAATAAATGATTTTCAAAAGTAACCCGTGTTTACCTGAGCTCCTTTTACCACTTAATATCAATTTGTGATCAAGCTACAAATAAGTACGAACACCGGTAATTTAAAAAGTGGCAACAACGCAATTTACGTGTCGCTAGGTGTAAATCATCTTTGATTAGTTCAGGCTACTGTCTAAAATTCAAGGGTATAGTACAGTTAAACGCATTGCTCGAATATGAGTATTGATTGAGTTCTTGAATATTGACAAATTGACTGTGCGAAATATTCTTGGGAATATATTTGTTATTATCGAAGTACTTGATAAATTACCAGCTGAAGATTATAATGAACTGCAAACTATCCGGTCACTTTACGAGCTATTTATTACGTTCTTGCAACATCTATTTTCATTACCTGTCAAAATTATATTGCTTTTGTGAGCTACAAACGAGAGATAGTAAATACAAGTAGCCGTAACTTTAACATAAATTAAATATTGATACAGGGAGTGTTATTTCGATAAAACAGTTAATTTATGTGTCTCTAAGTTTGGACTTGGAGGGCTACTAAATCAGGATCCACAAACCCTGATGAGCAAGAATTTTTTTTTCAGAAGTGGGATGTTAATTAGTGTAGTTTAGATAGAGCTCTTATAAAAAATTGCATTCTCATTTTTGAGATTGGTAATGGTGAATTTGATTAATTCTGATGTCTTCGTGTAAGTATCTTTTTTTTGTAACCAAGTGCTTTTGTATGAGAATGGTTTTTTGAGTTAATAAAATAAAAGATACATATAGTATTCAGCAGCTGAGTATTTATTTACATTGAGTATAAATTCATCATCATATATACACATAAATATCACATTCATCAGTCATACGCGCACATTAGTCTAGTAGTGGAGGAGGCCGTGGTGTCCATGCGCGGGGGCGAGGTGGACAAGGGGGGCAGCATGGACGACGGGGGCGTGGACGACGGGGGCGGGGTGGTGGCCCGGAGTCTTGTGGACTACGGCGTTGAAACTGGAATAGAAGAAAAATAACTTTATTTATAGTAAGCAGATTATGTGTGCACGGGTGACTGACGTTGAGTCATTAAAAGGCATGTAAATTCTTGAAATGGAAGCGTTATGCTGGTCAATCCATTTGAGGCAAAAATATTCTCTCTTAAAGAGAGAATATCTTAGAGAGAGCAAAACAGATTTGAGGATGCCATTACTGTGGTAACTTTAATTGTGATTACTAGACATTGCTACTTTTGAATTAGGGTGTAAACTAAACGTTGTTGAAGGAAAAGCAGCAGTATCAGTTCTTGAGTATTCTAGGTAAAAAGATTTAAGATTGCCATTTAAAGATTGAGTTGTTTGTCCTAACACTATAACTGAATAAAGCTTTACTTACCCATGGTGGTCATCAGCGGTGTACTCGACCTTGCGCACAGAGCCATCAGGCTCGACGAGCGAGTAGCTGCCGTGGACGGAGCCACCGTCGCGGCTCTCGTGCTGGCTCTTGTGGTCGCCGGTGTGAGGGTCGGCCACGGAGTACGAGTAGTCGTATTTGGGGTGGGACTGTAATAACAACATAGAAAATAAATACCAAGACCGGTAAGGAAAAACTTTAAAAACTACCCTATCCCTGAAACTCCTGCATAGTAACTACAGCTCGACCGAAAGCCTTAAGCTGTTAAGGCTAGGAAATACCAAGAGGAACCTAGGCAGTTTTGTGCCCCGTTAGGAACTAATCAGAAAGCTTAGACTCATCATTATCTCGCGAATCTCAAACAAGATTTGTGAAGTAAACTGACATCTGGATTAGTTAGAATTCAATCACTTACTTCAGCAGTTGGTTTGATGACCTTTTGTGTGAAATATTTATGTGAAACTCGAATGTTAAAAAAGCCAGAGTGGTAGTAAGTTAGTCTTAAAAGTTAATTATGTTTTAATTACTATAGACTAAAATTATTTTACCTATGGAGATCAAGGGGTTGGTAAGAGCTTAATAGCCAATAACTGATATTATGGCATTGTAACCTGTTTTCCAAGAGTGTTTATTTATGTAACCATTAATCAGTGCTAAGAGGGAAGCTTATTCAATAGGGCGTGGTTGTCGCGACATAGCGTTAGCGTAGTGCTTGAAGTAATTATTCAACTCAGCACGTACATACTCGTACTCTACGATCAAATAAATGGGTATGGGCCTAAACACAGTAAATTTTCTAAACAAATACACCGTGACTTTTCTAACAGTATTCTTTTGTATAAAGACTTAAATTATGTATATGAGCTTTTGCAGTAGGCCCAATGGTAAAATAGAGAAAAAATCTGATGTTCCATACAAAAGATCAATTGGCTAAAATGTATGGAATGATATTAAAATTATATAGAAAGGTTTTTTTGCTTCCCATAGTAAAAACTGTGGAGTCTTTATAAAAAAATATACTGTTATAGAAAAGTCAATCTATATAGAGGGGTCGACGTTAAAGGAATTTTCATTTAGTAATTGGATTGCTCGGTCACAACTTGATATACTCACGTATTCATGGGCAATGGGGGCAGCGTGTACAAGGGGGGCAGCATGTACGACGGGGGCGTGGACAACGGGGGCAGCATGGACGTAGTGCGCCGGGGCGTAGTGCGCGGCGTAGTGCACGGGGGAATCGTGTCGCACGATGCTCTGGGACGACACCGCCGAGTGGTGCACGGGCAAGAGCCCGGCGTTGGCCGCGGCCAGGACGGCGCTGATCGCGATTACCTGGAAGATGAGAGAAACCAGTGTAGTAAATGAAAAAGAAAAACAATTTTTATTTTGAATTAGAATAAAAACATAAAAATAGGCAAAACGTGGAGCGAGATCAAACACAAAGCACACGACAGAATGCAATGGTTGCCTTTTGCCCCATCTGGGGATCATAGTCATCGTCATCATCTACTTTTTTGACTCATGATCGTGTTTTGATAGATTTGAAAATTTTATAGATCCAAATATTGTCAGAGAAGTATACAGAATATTTCTAGAAGGTGGCGAAATCAGAAGTAGGACACTATTACGTCCGCCAAGTATTAAGGTGGATAAAATACTTAAAATATTAAATATTTTGATAAACCCGTTTAAATTTTTCACAACGGCCACATTTTCCGGTGTTTCGACACAAACGCGCTGACCAATAGTCCTGACAAATACACTTACTTTAGTGAACATTTTGTGTTAATCAGAGCAGGTGACTGATACTATTATCGAGCTGGTGTGACTTTTATATGAAAAGCAAAACGGAGCCGGGTCCTGCGAGTGGAGGGGCGGTCACCGCAGTTCCGTAAGTTTGACACCGCGAGGTCGCGCATACCTCAATAGTAATTCACCGACAGATCCCTGCCCTTCTCCAACCTATTCACCCTACAGCACTTCGAATAATTACAATGTAGAATAAATAATAAGATCCACGATGTTCTAATTGATTTTTGATAGCTTTTGTTTTTGTAATAATAAACAAAAGAAAAAAGCTTTACGAAAAGCATATTAACGCGGAAAAACAAACAGCACAACGTCACAACAAGCATTTAGTATAGGTAAGGTAGTTGTAGGTTTTATGATGCTTGAGTTACATTTACAAACTAAATATAAATAGAAAATATAAATGATTCAAGTTTTAACTAGCGGCAATGACCGCAAATGTTGTAAACTTTTAAATCTGAAAAGAGCTAGCCCCTGACAATAGCGACTGAGTTTCTAACGCTGCTTCTACTAAGCACTAGCCATTATAGTCCGCAAGCAGTGGTAGAGTTCATGTTGGGAGCTAGGACGTTTAATGTACCTCTAGTCTGCATTCAAAAATAGCAGTAACTAACTCGCCATACTCCCTGTAAATTGGTCAAGTTCGAACTCCAGCCTGTGATAAGAAATTGCCTGGGCATAGTTTTTTTTGCAGCATAGCAGTCCAACCGCAGCTAAATATTGATTCTAGATATAAGCCATGCAATTTATTTTAAAGGTTGTGTGGTCGGACTGATTGTATCCTGTTGATTTAGATTGGAAATAAATGTCCTAAAATTAGCAGGTATTTTACGTAATTAGCAAAGTATACTATAAAACTTTACAAATGGTATGGTATGCCTTAATGAGATATTTGAATATTTCGTATTTAGATGAGCTGAATGAGATTATGATATTATACAACTTTATCAATCAGACGTAAGCTGCTCGGGCATGCCGCTTTTTTTTATAAATCGGCTCTCATCCTAGACGACAAATTTCGAGATAAAGTATTTTAATGTACTTGCTTACAAGTCTTGATGACAAACACTCTAATTTGCATTAAAATGCCTCACCTTACATGAAATAAGGTCAGTGGTTGAGCCATAACGTTGCTAATTTTAATTAAATGTGACAATTGACGTGTGAGCGATCTCGAAATACATCGCTATCGAATTATTGGGATTGCAAAAGTAATATCAAATGCACTGCTATTCAAACCGCACAGTGGTCACTTGCGATCGAAAAGCCTATGCCTCGTAGTATTTAGTTTCTAAGCTGTCACAGCTCAAATGTTATCGGCCTAGTCATTTAACTCAACAAAGCTGAAATATCGTAACAAATCAAATTAATATCTACGCTATCAATCGTAAGCGTAAGACACGGGGTTCAATTCCCCGTCTGTCACAGGTTCACAGTTGTCTTTTTACAAGTGCAATTTATATTATTAGTATACGCAATATTACGATATACGTAATTATTATCTTCAATGTTGTTCATTTGGGTGGTATGTGCTAGCGTTTCTTTTCTCGATACACCGCTGTAACGCGATCACAACGATTTGATATCGTAAATTAATTATTGCAAAAGACAACCTTACTCATACATGAGTGCCTAACGAAATTTCATTGTTTATTATCGATAATTTAAGTACCAATACCGCCCGAGGCGATCGTACCTTTGCTGCAATTATCAAAAGTAAATCGACGTCTGCAACTCGGGCTGTAGATAGACAGACGATAATAGCATTATTTTTGTGTGTAAGAGCTCCAAATATAACGAATAGTAATTACCACAAAACAATATTGTTGCTTACTTAGATTATAATGAAAAGTGTTTCAAAGACATTTTTGGAAATTACATCAATACATGAACACTTAGTTAACTTACCTCAAAACCTACTTTGTAGGGCGGATAGGGATTGCCTACGTAATAAAAGGCGTAACAGATTGCACGTTGATTCAAATGACCATAATAACAGTTAGCCCTTAGCGATTAAAGGCAAGAAATTAAGATTCATATCTACGGTCGAAGCACGAATTTGTTAATGAAATCGCTATAAATTTGTGTCACAATGGTTGTCACAGTGGTTCACCACTCAAGCAGGCTTTGTTATGCACGATCATTGCATTAATTAATAGAATATAATATATCAAATGAATTTAAACAACTTAGCAATAATCAATACAAAAAGAAACTTTATGAATGGTTTTTATAGTGTTAAGGAATTTTTCGAACACAGACATTGACATTTTATAGACTTGAGTTGACATTTGTAATTGATTGACATCCCACGGACATTTTTATTTCATCTTTATATTGATTTTATTAATATTAATTTATAATTCACATTTTATTTATTGGTAAATGAATGTTACAAATACATTTAATTTGCATGTCATAATTTATTGGCTCAGTATGAGATTCTTTGTGAAAAACTTAACATCTTTGTATACCATGTTTAATGCAAATAAATATTTCTTTCTTTCTTTCTTTCATTTTGTTGGTATGTCTCCATGGCTGTAGCTTAGGTTTAATATTTATTATGATATAAATCGCTGTTGCGCTGACGTTGCTTTTTCAGCAGTGAACAGTATAAACCATTAATTATAAATTACAATTATGTTCTAATGTTATACATAAAGACAGTGGCTTTATTTAAAATGTGGTGTTGATATGATAACGATAAAAGCAAAACTTTATGCTTAACTTACTTACTTACTTACTTTCGAGGAGATACGTAGAAGAACTAAGGTAACGGACATAGCCCTGCGAATCAGTAAGCTCAAGTGGCAGTGGGCAGGGCACATAGCGCGAAGAACTGATGGCCGTTGGGGCAGAAAAGTTCTAGATTGGAGACCCTTCGACCAAAGGCGCAGCGTAGGACGTCCGCCGACAAGATGGACAGACGACCTTGTGAAGATCGCAGGATCGCACTGGATGCAGACCGCTCACAACCGGTCGTTGTGGAAAGCCATGGGGGAGGCCTATGTTCAGCAGTGGACGTCCTTCGGCTGATAATGATGATGATGATGATGATGATGCTTAACTTAGTACACAAAGTTACTCAAGTTTTCGAAGGAAATCGGTGCTTCGATCGGTCAGACAGGTGAAACACATCATTCATTTCATCACACGAATGCGTTGGATAAAATTACAGGTTATTTTGATATAAAGTAGTAAGTACTTCAGTAACTTTACTGCTAAGCAAAGAGGTTTCTTATAATAATAATTGTCTGCGTTACTGTCGTAGTATGGCAACAAATAGTTTCCTAAACTTCGTATAAAACTATTATTGCATTGATTGCCTATATACGAGTAAGTTGTGGTGTTTGTAAAACGGTTTTCAGCCCACTGGGCCATGCCTGTATGTGTTTTGTTGTGGTAATGCTGTGATTAGCCTGACAAATGAATGCCGCAGTAGAAATCTTGAATGTTAGCGGTAAACAGTGATTAAGTATCAATATATCCATTTAATCCCAGACTTAAGTTGATTGAATTGTATTTGTTGAAGTAATTGAATCTTGTTTCCATTATTTTATTTTATAGAAATCGTGGAAATTAAGTTTGTATGATTGCGATTAAATTTTGTATTTATCTTTTTTTAAAGCAAAAAAAAACTACCTTTAATTAATATAAGTAGAAAAGAAAACGTTGAAATTACAGTCTTACCACGAGGTCAAAGAGATGGTATCCCACGCGAAAAGTACTCCACCAACAAGAGCCTAAGTCTCAAATGGAGAAGAAAAATCAATAATCGTAAAACCAACACGTCGTATACTAAGTTAATAATTGTGTAGAACATAAATCGCACAATGTTGTACATTTACTACCTAACCTCTAAACCTAATCATAAAAGATCATGACTAGAACAAATTCTCATTCTTAATCTTGACCAGCAACATGAAATTATTGGTGGTCACGGAAGCTTCACCTTTTCCGATCGCGGGCTTTGTTGTTCGCAAGGTCATGGGCGGGCGCAGATTTGATTGAAAGGTGTAATCCGCGGTTCAGAGGTCGCTCACCCGCGCCGACCGTGACTTTACCAAGTTTTACCGATTAATCACGTGTTGACAGCTCCTTGATTTTGTTATTAGAGCATAACTTTTGAGCCCACTCATTAAACACATGATATGTGGCGTTAGTTAATTGTTTTCGTTGCGGCAAAAAAGTTAATGGCGCTTGAATAACCTTGTCAGTGATTCTAATTAAATATTCATATTGTTTGTTCATGGAAATGCTGTCTTTGAACTGCGCGAAAAAAGGGTTTTGATGAGGAACATTTAACAAACCTTAATTCAACCTTAAATTCTTTATTTGAATTTTAAAAAAAACTTTAATTTTTATAGTACAACTCTACCACTTTTATTATCCACATTAATCATTAAGTAATTTTAGAAGTTTTATCTAAATGAGCATTATGAAATGGTACCTAGGTTATATTTGTTTAGAAATGGCTCTATACAAGTCAAGGTTTAGATATGTTAGTTGAGATAAACGTGACAAATTATTATTTTATGTGTAGTTTACGGTTTTTATCTCGAAAGTGCAATCTCATAAATAGCTCATAATAGAAGGTAAATCACTAGAAGTACTTTTTGCTGATTTCGTTAGAATTTTTACTATATTATGCTTTTTTCAATTTAGGTTTTAGGTCTTACACTAGGTTATTGGTCCGTAAATCACCAAAGGGTGTCAAACGAAAGTGCGAAACCGTTTATAATAATAAGAAATACCTACAAACAAGATTAAGCTGTTAATTGGCTTTGTGAAATATAATAGCCACAATTTATAGCCTAATTGATAGAAATAGATCTGTAATTGGTTTCAGGAGGGTGTCCATGAAATTGCGATGCCATAAAACTGTGCTATAATTTTTCCCATTCATTTCCCATCTCAGATTTCATCACTCGTCAGAAGTACTTCATTAGGTATGTTATCAAATCACTTGGAGTGAAAATACCCATTATATCGCGATAAAATTTAACAGGGTTCAATACAATATTGGACCCATACAAAATCAGTCAGTTACATTGACGATAATGTATGGAGTCGGAGAAAAAAAGGTTTGAACGATGGTCCCATAGTAAAAGTTGTTCTTAATGATGGTCTCATTCACCTCCAAAATTTACCACCCCCTTGCAAAAATACCCTGCTAAAACATCTAGTATTAATGATCCAGCACAAGGAAAAAACAATATTTTGCAGTAAATTGCAAGGCAAATCCAGAACATTGGGAAATATGGTAAGTAACGTTACGTATACCACCCAATTTACAGCCCAAAGCACTCAATTGAAAGGTATTATGCACATTTTTGACAGGATTTTTGGATGTAGTGTCAAACTTCAATTTCGTATTCTAATAGTTTGCAAATGCCATTATTATGGGAACTGGGTGGTATTGTATGTAGAGTTTCTCAAATTAGTAGGTACATTATTAGGCAGTTCCAAATCACTACGCGGCTTAGATTATATTAAATAAATGTTATACATATAGTCGTTAAATATGTATAATAATGTTGTATTTTACAAGACTGATTAATGTTTCGAGAATATCTTTGTTTTTCGTCGTTTACGTTATAAATTTAAAACAGACTCACGTTATTTGTTATTTGTTTATGTATCAGAAAAAGCAAGGTAACTATATTATTACAGAAACAAATAAACCATAAATACTATTTTTGACCTGTTTGTGTGATCGATAGTTATCTCAACTAATGGTTAAATCTCGTTACCAGCGGTTGAATATTTCCGACTGTGCGTGTTTTGAAGAAAAAATACCTTAACCAATGGTCAATAAAATAGCTATTCTGACATTTCGACGACATGACGACGCGTTTGGTGTAGTGGTTAGCGCTCCTGACTACTATGCCGGCGTCGCGGGTTCGAATCCCGCAAGGCGCAAATGTTTGTGCGATGAGCACGAACATTTGTACCTAAGTCATGGATGTTTATATTTATTTAAGTATTTATGGGTGACACCCCCGTCATTATCGTTGTCTGGTATTCGTAGCACAAGGAAGAAAATTCCTTAGTTCGAAACCAAGACAATTGGTGTGTTGTCTGGCGCATATATATATATTTGGCTGGCAAAGGTATTTTTTTCTAAACGGGCACAACCGTTTTTCAATCGTTGTAACGTCAAATAACCATTAGTTGAGTTAAATATCGATCACGCAACTGGACATTATATTTTCTAAGGCTATCCTAACTCGTGTTTTGCTTTGCTCTGTTTTATATTTATAGATTGAGGCTATCTTATTCTTCATTTATTACAAAAAAGCTAACTCTGACACTTCAAGTAATGACTTTATTGCAGTGCTCGTAGACTATTTGTGCAACACGTTACAATTTACCTTGCAGATCGCTCTAACTACTGGTAAGTGATAAATGCTAAACGATTGACGTGCTTTCAACAGAGTGACGCATATTTTAGATAATTATTTTCGTAACGTGATAAATTGCTTTTGGATGAACTAGTTTTCCTAGTTTGAATACGAGTAGCCGTGTTAGTTTACAAGGGGATTTTTGTGTTAAGACAGAGCTTAATCAGAGCGCAAAATTTGGCATTGGAATTTTCGAAATTGAATAATTAGGAGTTGTAAAATGATACGCAGAAGTATTTGTACTAGTTTAATGACTAATTAAATCGATAGTACATTATGTACATGAAGATCACAGCGAGAATAAATATACATGGTTGGTACAGCTAAAGCTTTTGTCGGAGATCTAGTAGTGGTGGTGCTGGGAGTGGTATACGTGGTGGCTGGGGCCGGAGTTGTGCACGACCGCGTTGAAGCTGAAATGAAACAACAATAATTAGTTCACCGTCACATTAATCCTAACTAACACACACATATTATGCAGTCACCTAACCCGGAAAATGGTAGACAACGAAACAAATAATCCTGGCTCTGTGGGAGTTGAAGTGGTGAGAACGGCAGGAAATTCGTTATCTTTACCTATTACCTCATACGACTGTGCTCGTTTTCCGTATTTTTTCTATATCCAATTAGAACTAGCGTCGACGGAAACGCTGCAGGAACTGTCGTCTAATGATCAGATTAGAACCATTGTTCGAAACATAAACACGACGAGAGAACCCGTTTTGAAACTTGTTCGCAGCTCTTGCTCACCACACCTGCTCAATCGTTGACAGACAGTAGCGAGCAGGGGTCGACTGAGGTCATTACCTGCATATATGCGTACCGGTTTGACAACCATATGATTGGATGTAAACATTGATTCTAAGTCAGTCGGTTACGCGTGCCTCCAAGCAAACACGAGTAGCGCCCAATGTTTGGGCTTATTTTGCGCAATTAGGGAAAGCTGCAAATCATCAGCTGGCCATTACGTCGCATGAATTCTCTAATTTATGTAATTTTTATGTTAAACAAATACCATGATCTGGCAAAAAGTCAAGTTATTGAAGATCCTCGGCGTGTTACTTGTAACCTTAATCTTTGTGTCACCAGAGCTTTTGCAATTTACTGAGGTGTTTCATTATACCACACAAGTAAGTATACTGCGAAATCTTCATAGCTTTTTGCTGGGAGTCATTTGCTTGTCTAAGTAGTATAACATTTGCCATTTTTTATCTATACGGAAAAATTTCCTTACCCATTGTGGTCATCAGCGGAGTACTCGACCTTGCGGAAAGAGCCATCAGGCTGCAGAAGGGAGTATTCACCCTTGACAACGTCTCCGTCGCGGCTCTCGTGCTGGCTCTTGTGGTCACCAGTGTGAGGGTCCTCCACGGAGTACGAGTAGTGGTATTTGGGGTGAGACTGCGGAACACCATTTACATGAATGAAAGTAGACACTCGTTACGACACCCACTGCCCTACTTAGGACAACTCTAGTTTGCATATCTGGGATATCCAGTTTTCCTTTCGCTGATAATTGTTGATAAAATAAGAGGCGCTCGTCTAGTTGCCACAACTATAATTACAGATCTGACAAAATACTGGACCGATTTCCTGAGCAATATTGATTCATAGACAGAATCGCATAAAGTTATGATGTTGACCAATATCAGATAGACTATTTAAATTAAACCTTACTGGATTATTATTTTATACGAATTGAATCTCCAGAAGCTATCCTGTTTTCGAAATGAGTATGTAGCGATCCTAACGATTTTTCTGAACAGTATTAGTTAATAGGTACCCCGATCAGGGATTTAAAAGATAGTTTTTGTTTTCGTAAGGCTAGTTACATACGTAGTAGTCCTCATGACCGTGGTGGTAGTTGTCACCGTAGCTCAGATGCGCGACAGGGGCGGCGTGCACTACGGGGGCATGGACGACAGGGGCGGCATGCACCAGAGGGGCGGCGGCGTAGTGATTGTCATAGTGGTTGTCGTAGTGGTTGTCGTGGTGAACCACGTTGTGCTGAGATGACACGGAGTACCCGTGGCCGTGTCCGAGAAGACCGGCCTGGGCTGCAGCCACCAGGGTTCCGAGGGCAAGAATCTGTGCAGAAAAAGATGAATTTAGTAAATTTTCTTCTCACTCGTCCTTTTGAGGGTTCCGTACCCAAAAGATAAAAACGGGACCCTATTTTTAAGACTTTGTTGGCGGTTTGTCTGTCACCAGGCTGTATCCCATAAACCGTGATAGCCGTTGATTTTAAAAAAGCGATTTTCACATAACACTCCTGATCAAAATAGAGCAAACTTAAATATGCTCCTGGCTTTTCCACTGCACTTTCTAACTCGACTTACTTTGGCAAACATTTTTTGTGTGGGATCGTAGTGCGTGACTGACATACATCTGATATCCAACAGTGGGTTTTATAAGAATTGGAGTTGGCCGGTGGGGCGCACGGCGAGCGCACCGCGGTCGTCCCCGCGCTGCAAGGTCGCGTTGCTTTGTCTTGCACATTCTCGACGTAATAGATATAGGTGCAGAAAGACTGGACACTGGACCCTCTAAGTTTTTTTTATTTAAGCTTATAAATATGCTCTGTATATCATATTTAGATGTCTATTCTGGGGAGTACTGGCATAATGCGAGATATCATGATATAAAAGTATTTAAAATGTTAAATCTGTTGTTTTATTGGAAAATCCACCTAGATAAAGCTGAACGACTCTTTTGTAAGTATTCACTTTGTAATCGGACTTAGATTTTTGGACACATAACTATGGGACTCTGAATTAGAAAAATACCTATATTTTATTCAGAACGAACATTTTGTCTATACCTTTATCATCAATTGGGAGATAAATTGAAGAGAACTCACAAAAATAATAGAAATTCCACAAAATTCCTAATTGTAGGATATTCTACGAGTACGAGAACATTTGGCTGAACAGTAAACCAGTCCTACTAGATCTATTTTCACTATGTTTATTACGGCCAAATGATCGTTACTTAACAAAAATACTATGTGAACCTAATATTATACGCATGATACTTGGTCAGCGTGGGCCGTGATAAGATTGTTATTGTGTACGTTTTTACTGCGCATGAGTTCTTATGAGAAAAACTTATGAATTAGCGTACTCTACCATTATGTTGTCAGCTGTGGTAACCATTTGTGAGCTTTGCTTAGTTTTTGTAGGCTTTTATTTGTACTTGTAAATGAAAAGTGTTAAAACAATCAATTTAGTGTCAGTTCTAGTGATTCAATTTAATATTAAGATATCAAGTTCCAACTGGTGATTAAATGAAATGAAATTTAATAGTGAATAAGAATTTGGATAACAGTGTTAGCAGTTACAATTGCTCTTAAGGTATTTTCGCCAAACCTTACCTCTTCAGGTGTATTCACATCACACTTAAATATATTATTATTTAAAATATGTGATTAAGTATGATGTGTGATCGTGAAATCATAAAGTGCTGAACGTTCATTATGAGCTAGATTTAATTAATTTGTAGGCGTATCCATAAATGGGTAACGGCAATTAGGTTTCAAGCGGAATGCTTGTAAATAGGGTAATAAAAATACCTCAATAGCTGAAATTGTATGTTACGTAAACTATGTCAAATGTATAATTATGTAGTTGGATATTAAATATGTTAAGTACCGCAATAACATTTTTCTTGGCAATAGGTACTTGTAGACAAATTGTGGAGTTGATTATATTTTAGAAATAAGAGTGTATTTGGATATCGGCCAATATACTAGATAGCTTTTGTTTGTAATAAAACCCTTTAAATGATCTAAAACTGGATGGAGAGTGTACAAGCTGTTTTTTTAATGAGTCGGCTTATTAACATTGGTCTTCTCGTAGGTTTTATTCAGAATGTCAGTAAACTATTAGTATAATATAGTATAGTAGTATAATAATAAACAGTGATACCTAAAACTTTAAATAGAAACCTCGAATTTCTAAATATCCCCACAAAAGTAGCAAACCTCTTACAGAAAGCAGTCATCTTAAATACCTGCCGAATTACCCGATAATTCTTACCATTAAACATTTCAGCTTTTAACGCTATTATGTTTGGTTAGTACCCGCATAATAGTAAGAAAACCTATCTCTGAAAAGGTAGAGTAAAAATATACTTTAATTAATAATAATAAATCATTTATTTTAGATTTCATACAATCCATACAATTGTGTTAGGAACAATAAAATCATAAAAAAATACTTATGTCTATTTTAGTGAATTACAATTTAAATTGGATTTCATTTATTTATTTATTTGAGAAATAGGTTTTTAGTTCCTTGAGTGATTAAAGCGGCAAAGTGTAATGAAAGATGAAAGATACAATGAGGACATTTCTAACGACATCTGCAGTTTTTTATTCATCTATGCAGGGTTACAATAGTAGATTGTTATACAAGGGGAGAAAGCGACCCATTTCACTCGAGATGTTTCTGGCGCTCGAACGAAGTGAGAGCGCCAATAATTCGAGAGTGAAATGGGTGCTTTCACCCGAGTTAAACATACTATTTTTCATTTCGACTGTGAGGAAAACATTAAATTTACAAAAGTGGTTGTAGATGTCTTGGTGAGGTATTATGTGGTTCAGCGAGAAAGGAAAATTCAAGTTTTAAACAAAATATGACAGTTGATTTACAGTACTAACAACATCTAACACGATTAGAAAGAATAACGGCACGAATACTTGAAAACAGAGTACAAAAAAGCAGAAAAATATCAAATAATTAAAATCTTTGTAAAGAATATCGATCGATTTTTTTTCCACAGATAATAACAGAATCCAAAAATAATTTCTTTTTTTTTATAAAAGTTTTAACAGCTTTGGACGAATCCTTCCTGAAATGACACTGACAATATAAAATTAAAAAAAAAAAACATCTTGGCATTATGGCGGGCAGCCAAATATTTTATTTTATTTTATTTTATTTTTAAAGGCACAGTAACAATCAAACAACCAAAATATTACATTTAGAAAAACAATCAAACATAATGAGACAATTGCCGGTCGAGTGACCTTAAAGAACTATGCACGACATAACAATATTATTATTGAACTATAATACCTAGTAGAAAGACGTTGGCTGTAGACTTCCCAAGTTATTGATTCAACAAGTTAAACAAGTCTCAGTAAACGGTTAATTTAAGCTTTATTCTACACATTTTTTGAAGTTCCAGTAGCTCTGGTTAAATAGATCGAGAATAATCGATCTGGTTAATTATTAATTGAATTAAAATTAGAATTTATATATATTTTTTATCAACGATTATACGTAATACCTACACAATATGATTTTCAATTTATAGCTAAGCAAAAATGTTTGTTATTTTAATAACATGATGTGACTCAATTATTCTTATACTTTGGTCCAAGCTTTGACTGCATTCCTTGACTCAATGCCATGTCAATTAAAACTAAATTACTTTCCACCCTAGGGATGGATAAGCTATTTTCCACCCGGCTATCTACACAGGAAAGTTATATTTTCCGAACAGGAGAGATGAAAAATTATATCCCTAGTCCTAAGTGGGGGGTTGCTCTCTACCTAAGTATTTAATAACAATGTGTAGTTTGTATCTTTATCAATAATACATCTTTGAAGGAAGTGTTATAGTGATAATAATGACAGGAATGGGCGAGGGATACGTAAATCAATATTTCGTTTGACACTTTGCTGTTACATAAATACGCTACTGGCCCTATTTACGCATAAAATCACAGAGTCATGTAACTGTTACTTAATATCTACAGATTTACCATGAAGTAGTACATTTGTAGTAGGCTTTGCAGGTATCTACATAACACTGTTTCATTAGTGACCAAAAGTTATTCCAGCTTAAAGGGCTGTCACAACGTTTACTTAAACGAAACATTCTGATATCCAGGGAATAGCTCTGCAATCATTTATTTTCTTTTCGTTAACTATAACTACTTCAAAATTACTATTGAAGTGCACGAATATCTACATATCCGTGTGTACAATGCCCTATTCTCGTACTAGGTTCACAACATAGGTATACAATAATTAAATAAGGCATGACTTTGGTGATTAAAGTCCCTAGCTCGGAAAATAATTTTGATAAGCCTTGGCATTTGATCGATTTTCTATTATGTTATTAATAATTACAGAATTTATGCCTGACAAAGCAAGTCCGGCACGACTTTATTGTAATTTCCTATTGGTGTCTATTGTTAAAATATACTTTAATTGACCAAATGAATCACGGCTTCGATTAATCTAGACAAGATTGTACTAAATAGGTAACAAGTATTCCTATTGTCTAAAGGGAAGTAATGTTAAATATACTTAATTAAAAGAAAAAAGTTAAAACCGACTTTAAAAACAAAAATTACTAAAAAGTCTTAAATAAACTCTAGAAAGGTCTCCATTTTAGGTGGACCATTTCTTTTTGGAGTCAGTGCCCAGATAGAAAACGTCTAAGATGGTGCTTGAGATAGCCAATGCGATGGCTCTATCACTGCTACTTACATATGTACTTGAGTGCGGCTACCTTCATTAATTGCGCACTTCGTGTAACGGAGCTATTCTTACCAAACACAGATTATTCAATGATTTTGCTTAACTGTTTTACGCCTACGCGTTTTCTTTTGGGGCATATTGTTATACATGCGCGTTTCGATGACTGAGTACTATGCTCCATTATAGTTATTAAATTCTTTTGTATTGTCATTCATAAAGAAAAAAGTATTTCAGCTTTTTAGTTTGGAACGAGGCAGTAGTTCGTTTGGCTAGATCTTAGCCCGCAAAAGTACTACCTGATATTTTAAGTCGTAACAAAGCTGTTAGTGTCATTATCTTAAGCCCATGTGCAAGCCGAAATGTACACCCGGTAATAAAGGCGTATAAATCATGTAAAGTCAGTCACGCCCTAGCGGTCTGGTGGTTACACCAAAATAAAGCGCTTGATGGCTTTATTGCATCGACGCAAATGGGCCTATTAGACACCTTGTAAATCTGAATGAACAAAGCCGTACAGTGCGTTAACTCAACCAAGATATTTTTGTCGGATAATAACAGTCATTCATAATGTTATCTTACGCACTTCGGCTAATTACACGTCTCTCTGTCAGACAAGTGATTTAGATAACAGCTTATTTGACACTACGTATTCACCAAAGCACATTGCGAGTATGAAGGTACTCAAACATAATTATAAGGCTCAGAAGTGGGCACAATCAATTGTGACCCTGCCAACACCTACTTTTTGAGGGTCGACTTTGATGCAATGTCAATTAAAGTCTTATCAGTGTTGGGCTTTAATACCTAAGAAGGACACCTAAATATGATAGATATTACTATTATATAGACATATTAGTGGTTTTAAAACGCTGTCACAATAAATTATTTAGTGCGATTAATTTTGTATGACAGTTCAACAGCTTTTGATTCTGATTTTGGGATGTCGAAAAAACAAATTAGCCACATAGTCACATTTTAGATCTCAAATATTAAATCTGATCCAAAATTTGGCAATATGAAGGAAGTCAAAATAATAATAATTTCATCTGTTACTACTTTATTTTACCTAGTAGTAATATAATGATCGTCAAGTTTTCGTACCACCCTGAGGTACACTATAACACGGTACAAGTGTAGTATAAAGGTTTAAGGAATAAAAGCAAGACAATAAATTATAAAGATTTTAATAAATATTTACAATGTTTACTTCATGGCTTGGAGATCAAGACAGTTTTTCGTTCAGTAATGGTGGTAGGCAGGCTCGGGGTGGATGGAGGGTGCAGAGTTGTGCACTACCGCGTTGAAGCTGAAAAAGAAATCATAAAAAATAAAACCCATCATATCTTGAACGTCTATAGCATAAGTACTTCATATTGTTAAAAAATTAGCGTAAAACAATTTCAGTGTCTTTATATCACTTCAGTGTACAGTAATCCAGACACAATATAAATTATCACGCCTTTACGCGTTCACTGTCCACTAAAGTGTTTTTGGAATTTTAATTGCTAAAAGGAAACCAATCAAATGTTTGGTTTGATTTGATGATAAAATTATCATCGACATCTTTATAACGATTCGTTTGCTTTTGTTTTGGCCGAGATGAGCACAAGCATACGTGGTCCATGTGGCATATGGTACAGTGTGCTTACACAGAGAAACCTGTCTACGCTGAGATTTTGGGTGGTATAATATCGGAAGCGGAAACAATTACGAATAATTAAAATGACAGTTTGACCTCTCGGAGGTCTCTGGATATGTGACTCTTTACAGAATTAGCTTACCCATTGTGGTCATCGGCGGTGTACTCGACTTTGCGGACGGAGCCGTCAGGCTGCACCAGGGAGTAGTAGCCGTGGACGGCGTCACCGTCGCGGCTCTCGTGCTGGCTCTTGTGGTCGCCGGTGTGAGGGTCGGCTACGGAGTACGCAAAGTCGTACTTGGGGTGAGCGTGGGCCTGAAAAGAGTAATAGTGTAAGAAAAAGACGTAAGGAAACGGCAGTGTGATCAAACTGATGCCCTTGAGACGCGTTAGTGTACACGAAGATTTTAAATACTCATGCTTATGAATGAATGAGCCTGCAACAAACCTACTTACCATAGGTCGACCGCAAAACTGAGACGTTTCTGACGTCATTTTTGTCGCCTGCATTTACATTTCCCTCCCAATCAATGTACTTCTTATCATTGCAATAAATTAAACGATCTTTCTTTTACCTTGAAGAAGAACATTTAATTCATAATAAAAAATATGGAGTACATTATTTGGGAGAAAAATACAACAGAAGTGACGTCAGAGACGTCTCAGTTTCGCGGTTTACCTATGGTAAGTAGGTTTGTTGCAGGCTCATTCATTCATTGGGTACGTTATCCCGCTTTCGGCGAATGTTTGTGTAATGAACACGACTTGTACCTAATTCGTGGGGGTTATAAGCAAGTATGCATATTATCTACATTTTAACTACGCCGTAGCATAAGCTCTGGCTTGGTTTAAGAATACTAAATTAGCAACCAATTAGGTGTTGAAAAAATATACATATTAAATGTGGGTGAGGACTCTTCTTTAAAACTAAAATCTTTCTACTTACATAGTCATCATGACCCTCGTAATGTCCAGCGTAAGCCAGGGGCGCACCGTAGTGGGCCAGAGGGGCGGCATGCACCAAG